>JAQGAO010005844.1:0-13065 GCA_034697705.1 Ommatoiulus sabulosus
GCCAACGCTTGAATCGGCAATGTAATTTAGTCAAAAGATTATATAAGCAGATCTCCGCCATCTCTGGTTAAATAATTACACTTACAACATGAAAGACTTGAAAGAATTTTTTTATATAACATTTCCAAAGCCCTGTTTTGACTTAATTTTGTAGTAAGAAATCATAAACATGAGGAAATGCTCAATTGACGTTATTTAATCTTTAAAAATCGTGTGTATTTCCAAAGCATTGTCAATGTCTACTTCTAGGCGCGATTTTGTCATAATACAAACACAATGCTGCACATAACTTGTCCTAGATGGCGTTCGACGAATGTAATGTGTAACGGAATTATTTGAAAGCCCTAGCACAACATTTTCATGACATCTCCACATATAATAAAATAAATTGAAATAAATTTCATTCATGCGATTGATATAACATGA
Source organism: Ommatoiulus sabulosus (assembly GCA_034697705.1). Taxonomy (NCBI): domain Eukaryota; kingdom Metazoa; phylum Arthropoda; class Diplopoda; order Julida; family Julidae; genus Ommatoiulus; species Ommatoiulus sabulosus. Next base: position 427 of record JAQGAO010005844.1, read on the forward strand.
GCTACTTATAGACATCTCCAGATATAATTATAATACATATAATATAATATATATATAACATGAGCTACTTATAGAAAATGCAATTTTGAAAGCAAAAATAAATTTCTTGGTTTATTTTTATTGTTTCAGTGAAAAAATGATAAAACTTTCTATATGTCCATCGATCTGCACGTATTCATTGACCTATCATGACTAGAAAACACTTGATTCTTAATTTGTCTTTCATTTAAACTGACCAGGGCCACAGTTGTTGCCGACAAGGATACATTTTGGACATACGTAAAGTCGGCACAATCCATCACGGTTACAGGTTCATCAAACGCTCCCAGTTCAGTAGTCCCAGCTGCGACCCCAACACAAGCTAGATCGCTTTCAGTATGATCGTGTTAACTTTCGAAACCTACATCATTACAACAAAGTACCTCAAGACTCAAGTTTCTGATTGTAACCAACTTCTGTTTCAGTTTGATTACAACTACGATGAATGTTTATCCACCCGTAGTTGCATGGGATTCCCAGGTGACTGCATTTCCACACGATCTTGTTCCATGCTGCTGACCTTTCGACCTTCTCAAGATAACTCTGTTCAGTTCGAAATGATTTCAAAAGTTCCTATCAACAGCTACGTTGCCATGGGGCTTTCAGTTGATAGAGATATGGTATGTCATTCAAAAATTCGTGTAATAAATTACTCTTGTGTGTGTCACAATTTGAGAACCAGCATCCTTGGATCGAAAGGTTCCATGACCGTCGACTGAGCAAAATATTTCATTCATCTTTTCGTATAATTAAAGGGAGCTGATAGTGTTATTCAATGCTTGACCAATGCAGATGGTGTGACAATGCAAGCATCTACCAACCAACAAGGCAGAAATAACGTTAAAGCTGATCCTGATGTGAGGCACTATTAAATTTATCGTGACTGCATTTAAAATCTCCCGTCAAATGATTTTTCTAATCAAAACCTATGTGAATAGCCTCGTCATTTTACTGTGGAAAAGCTTTCTTACACCAATGGCGTGTTGCGATGCGAATTTAGTCGCAGGATGAACACGACGGTAGGAGGAATAAGAACCGATATGAAAAACTCAATGTACCACATCCTGCTAGTTGATGGTCCATTGAATGGCGATAACACTGGTATGTTTCAAGAACATAGCTCATGACAAAACATTTATATTCTTTGTTATACAGCAATCTTATTTGTAATTGTTCAATTTTTTTTAGATATTGATTATCACACTAACAAAATGTCATCAGCAGCATTGATTGATCTGCCCAGTCCAAACTTTGTCATTGTTCTTGGTGGTGATCGTGCTGTACCGATAGAAGTAATTATTCATGGTATGTTTATTTTTGTACACATTCTTGCATTTCAATAAGAATTTAATTCTGTGATAATTGAATGATGGTAATTATCAGTTCGCCCACTTTCCCGTTTATCAAGTTTTTCAAATTTCATTTTGTTTATAGGAGCCTTTATGGTGATCGCCTGGATTGGAACTGCTAGTATCGCCATTTTTCTGGCACGGTACTACAAAGACATGTGGCCGGAGAAGACCCATTGCAACGTGAAAATTTGGTTTGCGGTAAAGATATTCTTGAAATAATAATGTGACAATTTTAATCTTTCCATCTTGCAAACGTTTCAAAATTTAAATTCTTGTCTAGTGGCATCGAGGGCTAAACGTCTTGACGTTACTTTTGACCATTGCTGCCTTCATACTTATCTTTGTGTCTGTGGGTGTGAGCGGTGCTTGGAAAAGTAAACCGGTTCATCCCATTTTGGGAACTATAACGTTCATACTCATGCTGTTACAGGTAATTTATTTTCAAACTATGCATGTTCTTTTCCCCAATTACATCGCAAGTGATTGATTTTGGATGCCTGTAGGCGATAAAGAAAGTAGATAGCAGATGTAGGTAAAAATCATTCATTTGACCTTGAATTGCTCAGAGCTGCTTGAACCTGAAAAGTTGCTCAACTGCATGGCTTTGTTTTACTATGCAAATCTAGAAGAGATTTATTGCATAACATAAAAATAGTTAATGAAAATATATTTCATATTTAACACAAATCGCACTTTGCAGTTTTAATAGGGGACCCTCAAATTTATGCAGTTGTACGTTATTAAATTGCTGTAAATTTTCTGCTGGTTTATTGTTGAAAATTTGCAACGGAAACGTAATGTAACGAGTAATTACAGCCTTTGAAAATGGTAAACTCTTAATTTACAGCCAATTGGGGCCATTTTCCGACCCGATCCTGGAACTCCACGACGCCCAATTTTCAATTGGCTGCATTACTTAGGAGGGATGTTGGCAAGCATTGGTGGAGGTTGGTTTTCGTAACAAATCAACGTTTGCAATACGTTTTGGACGATATCTTATTTCCTGGATGGAATTTCATTGCAGTGATTACCATATTTTTTGCTGTTACCCTTACAACTTCGCAATTGCCAACATATTTCTGGTGGATTCTTATTGCTTATGTTGGATTTTACTTCGTTATGTTTTGTGTGATGGAATTTGCTGGAATGGTCCGCACTAAGAAATCAGGCTAGTTTATTGATTTAAGTATTCCTAGGTTGTTGTATGGAGAGGTAGGAATAAGTTGGGTTGAAGTAGCTTTTTAACAAGCGATTATTTTATTAGACAAGGAAGTCATTCCAATGAAAGATATTAATTCGCATGATGGCTCTTTTCATGTCATCAATCAAACGGAACCCCAGGTATGGACTTTAATAGATTTTATATGATACTTTTATGGAAAAAAATTAATTATCAAAATTTCGAAGTTAATAAAACAGCCATGAAATAAAATTATAATCATACTAAAATGTATTCAATTTTCTTTAATTTCAGGGTGCCAGATTTAAAGAGGTTATGCTCCTGCTATTCATTGCTGGGGTAATTGGCTTTACAGCTGCGCTGGTCGCAATCATCGCCACCTAAATTTCATTCACTAGGTATGAATGTTAGAACAGGCGACAGATAAGATTTGTTTATATTTCATGTACAGATCTCACCTGTCTCCTTTTCTAGTGAGGCGAAATACAAGATACATCATCGTACTCCCCATATTTTCATGCACACAACAAATCTTTACATACAATTTTATTTTATTTTTTACTTGGAATTTTGTAATATTTTTCACTTTTTATGAGGCATGAGAGTGCAACAATAAACGCGACGGTCTTACTGTAAATAAAAACTCACACAGTTATTTAAAATTGCATAAAGTTTTAATAGTACTGTATTTTTCAAGTAAGGACAATGTGGAAGACATTTTGATTTAAATATTCCGTTTGTAGCAGTTTGAGCAGAATGCATCATAGATGGCGCTGGAATCTAGAAATCCCCCTGTTAGCTTAAAACGTTACCGTGCATGTAGCGTCATTTTTCGATGTGTTGTACAAATATCATTGCATGTAGATTTTTTTTATTCTATGGATGGCCCCCGTTTTTCCCATTTTTTAGACAGGTTTCCTATCATAATTGAGTGCAAGAGCCAAGAGGCAATCTACATGCATAATGCATGTTTAATAAATGGAGAGATGGTTTTCAAATGCTTTTTCCTCCTGACCTGCGCTAATTGGGCATTTGTAAGTTTCATTTTTTTTGTGAATGAGCCAGGATGATTGTATAGAAAAGTGCAGAAAAGTCTACGATCTGTACTGAAAATGGATTCTATTTGTATTAATTACGATGATTTCGATGAGTCTTTTTATTATTTAGTTAAAAAATTCACAAATTTATTTACTTAGGAATAAGTATATTACAAACATTTGAATTTGAACGTCATTACTGATGAAATTTAGGAATATTTTTTGACTCTTGAATTTTTTAAGGTTTTTAATTGCCATATGGGGTTTACTGTATCTAGTACTATCTACAACATAATACTATCGCTAGTTTTACTAGCAATAGCTGGACTAACCAATAATGTATAAAATACAAACTTTTATCGATTTCCAAAAGTTAGAATGTATTATGAATTACAACTTACTCCGAACTTTACATCAAAATTCAGTCTTTTTTTTTAATGGTCCGAGTTTATTACCGAATTTTCTGTACAATCTTACCTTCTAATATCCACAGCGATAAAAATATTGACTAACATTTTAGTTTTAAGGTAACATTATAAATGACAGATGAATCTTAAGGTTATCATGCATCCTTGAAACTAGTGTTACGTCAAAATTGTCAGGACCGTGGTTTAGTTTATTTCAAAATGGCAACCACTTTGGTGACATTTTATGTTTGGTACGTGTCTCTATATGTTAATTTGTCGATGTCCTTATAGGATCCATGCGCATTTGAAAAAAAATTACAGGTGAAGTAACAAAATCCTGATAAATCGTGTGAATTACAGATAGGACAAAACGGCTGCTTGTACATGTAATTCTGTGCCATCAATCACGTAACTGTTATCAATTACTGAATAAACTTTAGTATTTGAGGACACGGATAGTCATCCCCGTACAAGTACATATACTGCACGTGTATTTATGTAACTTTGAAAAGGAGCCTATAGATTCGGTAAATTTATAACGATGATAATTTGGTGCCAGTCATCTTGGTTTGCTTGGGCAGCGGCTGATCTGTAACATGCTATCTGTAAAGCATCAAGTGGTGCTTACAGCTAGAGTAGAAAGTCAAAATATATAGGCGCAATTTATTCAGTTTTTTAAAATGCACGTTTCTGGATTTCTGGAAGACTCATGTTTTTCGGACAAATTCTAATCTGAATCATTTAGCGATTTTTTTTATCACAATATTGGATAGAAGCTGTACAATTAACTGATAAGTTAGGTCAATGTATATAGATTTATCTAATTTTGAATGACAGATTCTTGGTAAACAACAGGATATTCGTTAACATATTATACAGTATATCCGTGTCCAGTGACGGTGTCCTCAAGTGCCAAAGTTTAAGTAATTGATAACACATACGTGCTTGTTGGCACTGCAATTCCAAACAAATGTTATTTTGTTAGAAATGATTTATCAGTGACCGAGGAAGGTACCTCCAGGATGTTGAATCTCAGATATAGTTTTATCATACATTGTCCTTTGAGTTTTAAAAAGTTAAAGTATCGACTTGAGACTTAAATTTGTCAGCATTTCTGAATGTGATACAAGACTGTATACGTTTACAGATTTATAATTCAAGGAATACCATATTAATCGAACCTTCATATAACATTAAAAGCATTTCTAAAAATACATTAAGCTACATGTATAACTAATTATTATTGGTCTCCGTCGTAGCCATAGATACCAAATCAACAAAATATTCAAGTTAAATTTATAGATTTATTATTTATTTTTTTCCCCTCAATTTGGTTTGCTGTAGGGCCTATGTAAATCGTGGGATTTAATTAATCTTAAATATTTCCAAAATTTAAAGTAAAAGTCAATAGCATAAAGCATAAAGCATTTACAGTAGATAAGGCTACATCATATGACTGTGACGATAATGTAGGTGTATACTTGTAATTAATTGGACTTTTCGCTAATGATAATTTACCAGCATCGAATTATAGCCAGTTCCCGATTTTTAGAGTGACTGACCCGATCCATTCATTGTACAACAATTTCGAAAAAATTAATTATGTCAAATGTATTCAAGGTAAGCATTTCTTTTTTGTACGTGACACGATTAATACAATGCATGTGTTGGTTATCATTTCATTTTTAATTTGTTGTTCTGTTGCAATGCTCAAGAAGGTTAGTGTTCGACCCCCAAGTATTGCTCCGTTACTTACAACCAAAACTGATTATTTCAGCGACAGAAAGTCGTTATTTGACCTTCCAAAACCATCCAACGACCAATGTTGAAGAACGGTGCGCAAGACGTGCCTTGGAAAATTGCACGTTTCTTGATAAAAAGTTGGTGGTACACAGATGCACAGATAACCTCATGAGAGGCGATAGGTGAATCTTTATTATAATGAATTAAAATCGGAAGGAGCATACTCTTATTTAGACAAAATTATAAGTTATAACCAAAACTTGCTTTGGACGTCGTATCACAAAATACAAACAATTGTTTAAGGCTGCAATGTCAAATAAAAGTTATCATACTAAACATTATGCTGACATCTTTGTTCAAGAATTAACATTGCTTTATTTAAATGGAAAACAAATTGTAAAGAGGCTTTCTGGGAGAGAAATGTTTATGCCAAACGTGTCATCAACAAATAAAGTGTATGTAAACTAATATTACTCAAACAAGATCAATCTTGAGTAATTTAAGCGTGCATGCATACATTGTTGTGTAATATCAAGTCTTCTCTGGAACATATACATGTTCTTGTAAGCATGAGATACGAGCTCGTGTATTGTGCTCAGTTGTTGGCCTGTGATCGAATGGAGAGCTGGCTCACTCTTGACTTTTCACTGAAAAAATGTTTTATTCATTCAGAATATACATGTATTTTAAAGTAGGAAAAGCAGATTCTTATAATCGTTTATGCAATTGTACTTGTAGTTGTAATTGCTTTAGATCCGGAGAAAATTAGAACTTGACCGATCCGACCGGCCAACACCCAATCCTGCATCGCATCCTACCGTGCACGAATTCATGCAATACTGCAAAAACTTCACTTTATATCCTGAAGTGGTACGGTTGATATCTTGATTGATAATAGAAGTAGCCTATGGCTTACATATGATGTACATGTACACTTTCCCTTATCAGATATAGCCAGAAAATGTTCACATGCCCGCCCCGTACGGCATTATAAATGCGGAAGTAATTGCAATGAATCATTTGTGTCATGATTGCTGCAATTTGTTATACGTTTAAAAAACTATTTAGCAGAAGATCATTATTTTCACGCTGAATGTTGTCGGCGCATCCAGTTTAGCAGTCAAATGAATTTTTGAATGTTATCATTCCGTGATTTTGAAAAAAAACAATCATTTTCGTAGGCTTTCGAAAAGTATAAATTCATTTAGTAAGAACCGTTCGCACTATCATAATGGTTTTTAGAATTCATCGCTACGCTTTGGTCATATTTTTGGCTCTTGCTATTTCCTTGATCGATGGCCATTCGGACGGAGCCCCTGATTCCGTTTGCGACTCGATGATGCCCAGCCACGATGATGCTAATTCCCAAACTTCGGACCCCCCTTACAAAATTTCACTATCTTCCACAACTGTAGATGCCGGAGATACGATTGAAGGTAATTCCTTAATTTATAAAATACATTCTGGATATCTTCATTTAATATATCAGGCGATTGTCATTGAGAGCAATTTGATGCAAAAAAATTGCATTACACTAAAATTTGGTCAGTAGTTTAATAATTAATTTTGAATCAGCTAGTCAAAAACTTGTGTGAGTTTGAAGCTTTTAAGACAATTCGACAGCGATTTCAGGGAATGGACTTCAATGTTGACTAAATAATGAAGTTAAATTTATTTTTAATGTTGATTAAATGTATAAAATGTTAGATCAATGAAATTTAGCAGCATTTTCCAGTATTATAATTTGAATAATTTATTTAGTTTGGCGACTTGCTCCGCACATATATATAGGTATGCAGACTGACATGCGAGCCAAAAAAAATCAATAGCCGGATTTAATTATTTCTCCATTTAAAATGTTGCTTCATAAATTATCAATTTGCGGTAAAATGAATGTAATCATGAAATAATGATGACGGCGTTAATACAACTGAGTGGACTAAAGTTGCTTTTTTACGTACTCCATGCATGTCCTTTTGCAGATATGATTTATTTCAATACAAACGCTTTCTATAATCAAATGGAAATATAAATATTCTACAAGCGCTAGTCACTGTGCGCTAGTGCCAAAAAAATGGACATTCGAATGCCGAAAACACGTGACATTCTTAACAATTGTTTAGCAACATATTCAAAAAGTTTTAAAAAATTTTCAGCTGTCTTGTTATAATATATAATGTAAATGTATTTATACCGGTTTTGTTGGGTGGTATAAAATATATAGGTCAATCCAACTATATATATTTTTAAAAATGTTGAAACGTGCCATTGTTGCGGATGATGAGCGACATATAATACGTTATATGTTTATGTATAAAATTCGAATGGTATCGGCATCGCATTTTCACATAATTACTATAGATAAGTTCGCGCTAAAGCACAATCATACTTGCTACTATTCATGTATTTGAAAATAAGTTGTGGTATTGTTTATTGAATTTAAGTGAAATTGGTAGCAGCGTCTGGGATTTTCTACAAAGGTCTTCTTTTGAAGGCAATGTCAGAAAATGAAGATTCAGGAGCAGAAGGCAGTTTTATCATTCCCGACCGAGACATGTCGTCTTATCACACACTCGATTGCTCAGGTGTACACGAGGTATATATTATTGAATTTAATCATTAAAATTCGATGCATTACTAATTTTAGAGGTTGTATACTGTGCAGAGTGTGGCAAAGTTCAGGCTCATTGACAGTTAGTTCATTATAAATTTTACCAAATGTGCCAATGATGAGCGTCCTATAACAAGCCACCAATTGATGATGCAAAACTGTTAGTGCAATATCTTCCTTCGTTTCATAGAAGCATGAAGCATTTTTATCCGGTGTCGGCGATCAAGTCGTTCTGTACTTATGCCGAAAAGCTGCACAAATACTGTATGTTAATGCATAATTTAAACAAAACAAATTAGAAAAGTATGCTGTACATATTGCATCAAATTACATGAGTTTAACTTGAACTGACTTGGCCATTGGCAATAAAGGTCTAGTGTATTTATGACTAATTTCCATTGTATGTACCAAATCAGTGACATGTATACAGTGTTTAAATTTTAGTTGTTTAGTTTCGAATATTTTTTTTCGAAAGTAGTTTGGTTTTGCTTACATTTGTACAGTCAGAGTATAGGAAACATTTTGATGTCTTATCCCGGAAAGGCAGGTGTATCGATATACCCTGCGTTTTCGTCATTTTTTTCTTATTTCTTCAAATTGGAGCTGCGCCTTAATTCTTGTGTGATTTCATCAAAATATGGAAACTTCAGTTTTTCACGAATTTTTAATGCTAGATTTTTGTTTAATTTCTTAGTCTTGGCGCCAGGTTGCGCTGTAAATGTGCAAACAATTAAGGAGTTTTGCATTGCGTTTCATTTTCAACATCTCGGTGTACGTGCTACACACCATACATGATACATTTTATTTTACATACAGAGTGCCATTACCCATTCTACCAATGAAGAGCGTAATAATGTAACAGTTACATGGATGGCGCCGATGTACAATGGAAAATACATTTTCTAGTAAGTTATTTGATTGTCATGAGTTCCGTGCTATAAATTGGTTATGTCCGGTCACTTTAAGTGTTTAAAATGACATTTGAAATTAGGGACATATACTGTTTAGAACATTAAAATACATGCAACAATAGTAAGTTGTGCTATTCAATTTATGAACTTCATCTTTGTTAAACTCGCAAAATAATCATAAACATACTTGTAAACAGATTATTATTTTTCAAATTTATATCTATCCGTGCACATTGCTCACAGACAAAACTTGCCTTCCATTATCCATTTGATTCATGATACAGTGCTACAGTGGTACAAGAATATCCTACTTTTTGGACAAAAATCAAATCCGATGATTTCGTGGAAGTCGTTGATGGATCAACTGGAACGCCGGCACCATCTACTGCTGCTCCTCCTAATCCTCCAGTAGGTTTAACTGCATATCAAGCTAATTTTATTATGTAGTTTCAAAATAAAATTTGCTATTTTTGAAGAGAAATTTAATGTAAGAAAACTACAAGAGTACAATTCTCGAGTCCAGACATGCATGCAGGAAGGAAAAAAAATTGCATTATGAAATTCTGTATAGATATCATAACTAAAAGACATCTGGAACCATAATTTATCCGTTATTTTAGCGCTTTATTTCCGACTCCGAATCTCCGATACATGTCTTTTATTCGATATATACATGTAATTTTATAATACAGTACTTGAAAAATCAGAGCGATCCAAACTTAGAATTTGTTCATTTTCTAGATTATTTACAATTACACCCAATGCGGATTGACCATAAGTTGCATGGGACAGCCATCTGGTTGTATTTCGAACGAAGATTGTTCTGTGCTGCTTACATTTCGTCCAACCCCTGGAGAAGAAGTTCATAACACAAGTTTTGAACTTATTTACAACAGTGAGGGTTATGTTGCCATGGGATTATCCGAAGACCAAACTATGGTACTCCTTAGCTCCTGCGATTGAGTATAACTTCTTAACTCGTTTATTATTTTAAATTTTAATACTTTGGCATGTTTGGCAGTCAATGTATAAATAGTGAAAACAAGAATGCGTTGTTTGGAATTTCGGAGAAAATACTAGTAGAAATGACATGATCTGTTAAAACATGGTCACTGCATTTTTTTCATTTTATTCAAATTGCCTGAACGTGTATTTTCAGGGAAGTGACAGCGTTTTGCAATGTATGGCAAGCTCATCTGGCGTTACGATTCAGGCGTCCATCAATACGCTTAATGGTGACAAAAAAGATAACACTATAGAAGGAGATGATGTATGCTATGTTTGAACTTTATTTTTATAAATTTCATACCGTTAGTAGAATTGTGACAAAATACCACTGCTTCCGAATTCTAGCCAAGTTACTTCACTCCATTAAAACACAGTTTTTCGGACGGAGTTATGACTTGTGAATTTAAACGTAATGCGACCACCACAGTGGGCGGAATTACCACGAACTTAAATAATGACTATTTTATTCTATTGGCTGTTGGAAAATTGAATAGCGACGGCACAGGTATTGAAAAAGACCTTTTTATTATGAATTATTTCATTAATTATATCACATCTTTCGCAATTCATAATTCGTAATTTCACTATATTTTGGGATAGCTTCATGAGTGCTACATGTTAATAAATTAACGACTGAGGTCGAAACTTTTTTTAAAAAACATTCTTTATTGTGTATTTTAACAAGTTAATTTAATTAAATTTACCTTCTCTTTGTCTTAACACCCCTTCAGCATAAAGTGCTGCATATCTGGACATTATTATAAGGTGATACTTAATGTTAAGATAAGAGTGATGTCAAACTTGACCTTGATACGAAAATTTGAATTGCATTTATCTTAGATATTCAGTCCCATGATGAAAAATGGTCTTCCACCTCTGCTGTTAAATTAGCCAGTGATAAGTTCATCATAGTAGACGCTGAAGAAGCGCCACTCCCGATCGAAATAATCATGCACGGTTAGTCGAATTAACTAATGAGTCGTAATTAAAATGGACATGCATTCGAATTGACCAAATCGAACTGCATTTTTTTGTGTGCATATATATTAAGTTTTAAAGATGTCTAATTCTCCCAGTCTTGATTGTGCGATTTAAACTTTTAGGCAGCTTGATGGTGGCTGCATGGGTTGCAACAGCTAGCGTTGCCGTGTTTTTGGCACGCTTTTATAAAGACATGTGGCCTGAGACAATGCATTGTGGTGTGCGGATATGGTTTGCGGTAAGTTATGCGATCCCTCACCCAAAAGATGTCTTTTTCTTGCCTTTTCAAATAATTTAAAAATCAACATTCAATTCCAGTGGCATCGAGGATTGAATGTTGTTAACGTCGTCATCACGATCACGGCCCTTATTATTATTTTCATCTATACCGGTACTACTACTTCTTTTGCGACGAACGCGCATCCATCCATGGGAATAACAACTATAATCCTTATGCTTATGCAGGTATGAAATATACGACAGTCTGTTTATTTCCTGTTTCTCAAAGCTTATAGCTGCATGCCAGGAAGACTCATGATCTTGAGTTTGTAACATCATGCAGACTACGTCTCCTTGGCATGCAGTGTTGATAGAGTAATTAATAAACTTCAATGAAAAAAACTTTCCAAGTTTGATACTATTTCATTGTCATGATACAATTCCTAAATTAATATATATTTTTGTTAATAATGCATTTCCAATGTATTTTAAAATTGATTTTGAAATTTAGGCTAATTATTGCAAAATGCATTTCGAAATGCATTATAATATTGCAAAAATGTATTTTGAAATGTATTTCACAATGAAAAGTTGTGTCAATCCATAAACGCATTTTCAAATGCAGGATCGGATCCTTTTTTCTAATAATTGTAGCACAATTTTAGTATGTACTTTAAAATTAAAACTCGATTTTCACACTTTAGCCAATCGGAGCTGTTTTTCGACCCATGCCTGGAACACCTAACCGAAAGATTTTTAATTGGCTTCACTTCACGGGTGGAATGTTGGCTTGTTGTTGTGGAGGTAAGCCCAAATTTTTCATTCATTTAACTTGCATGATTACTCCAACTCTGGACGAATTACATGTATATGCCCAGTCCCTTTTTCAGCATAAAATCATACTGTGATAAAATGCTGAAAAAGAAAGCCATTTTAGGACATCTCTGCATGCACTCCATTATTTCATATCGAATATTATGTACCTTGTTTACTTCGTTATTTATGCATGTATAAGAGATGTATTTGAGATAATATTTCCAACTATGACTCGAACTTCAAGTGCATAGCATGCTAGTATAGCGCATAATAAAAAATTACGTGTTTTGTAAAATTTCAGTGATAACAATCTACTTGGCTGTCACGTTAAAATC
>JAQGAO010005845.1:0-13064 GCA_034697705.1 Ommatoiulus sabulosus
TCTGATAATCCGACCTTTTTTGCGTTCCGACCATACCCCCGGTCCCAAAGGTGACGGATTAGAGGGGTTCTACTGTAGATGTTTCAAAGTACATTTATAATAACACTTACATACATGGTTTATGTAACAACAACCAAAACACCCTCGCCAATGGCCGGGAGGTTTACACGTTTGCCCCAATCCTAACTAGCAGAGTTAGCTCCCCGGTTTAAAGATCCCTTTTGGGGGGTGGAAGTCCCCCTTCGTAGGCAAAATTCCCAGGTAATTGACGCTGGAACATCCCCTGGTGTTGGTGTTTAGCCCTTGTGTGCAGAAATAGGCCAACGTTAAAAATTTAAAATTAACTTGATTATTTTGAAAATGTTTTCTTTGTTGTAAATGTTACATAAACCATGTAATAAGTGTTATTATAAATGTACTTTAAAACATCTACTCCTTTTATTTTTCCTGACAACACTTTTCGTACTGTTCAATTACATTTTGCCAACTGTATGTACTGTCTCACGTTAAAATAGCCGCTTAATTCGGTCAAATTGCCACACACGAAACCATTTTAGGCAGCTTTCATACAAGCACGGACCAGGTACAAGCGGGCATCTATGCATCTAATACATCAGCGACTGTACTCAGATGGATTTTGTGCGTTATTTAGAAAATGAAATTTTAGCCATTGCAGCAAGCAGGCATCAAACACTATACTAATTATAACTTTTTTTAAAACAAATATAATTTTAAACATAGGTAAATACACACATACGATTAAATATACAGTATGTACTGCATTTTTAAAACACAGAGCAAATTATTTTGATAAGGTCAATGTTTAGCTTGTTTTTTGACATTCATCGCATATTTCGATCAAAATCGCTGGAACCAACGTGATCAAATTAAGCGGGTTTTTCACTTACCAAAATGCTTAACTGCTACCACCAGGAGCGCAGTATCTCCATCCCGGGAGTGTCTCATGGGCGTGTTTCTTTCTAATGGTTAGCCAATCCGGAGGCGAAGGCAAAGTTCCGTTTATTGCGTTTCATCACATTTTTAGTTGTTCGAGCTGAACGAATCGGGTTCAGTTATGTTCGAAATTGGTGTTAATTTGGAGCCTTTCTTGCAGGTGCATAACTATAACAGGTATGATTTTAAGGAATATACAATTCAATTCAATATACAATAGCTTATTAAGTTGAATATCAATCTATACGTGTGTTAAATACCTCTCTTGCATAGGCATTATATATAGGCGTTACATTGACACCCCATTCTGAATATATATGGTCCCTGTCGCGTTTGTTATAAAATTTTGCTTATAACTGGAATGGTCGGGTAGCCGTAACATTTAGGATTTGCGAGGCTGTGCGTTTGTAAGCGAGCTGCTACAGATATTTTGAGGACATATCAGGTTGTAGCCTACTATATACCATATTACACAGTTTGCCCATGTACCCCTCATGTATCCAGATCCACCGTCATGGAGTTTTTCTAGTAATTGAACTTGTTTTTATGCGAAGTAAATTATAACGAATTTGACTTGAACTTTAGTGTAATTCTATAAGCATATGCGTATACAGTTTGCCCGACTATATTTCTTTATTGACTGGAAGCTAGAACCTGAGATATACCATAGATTGACTGATATGCACTCTAAAATAGTAGTAAATTTTGCTCAATTTTTTAGGAAAATACTCAAGTTAATTCTCTAAAATAATGGACATAATTCCGATTTATGCTGAGATTCCTGGTTAAAGTACTATATAGAGATGGAAAGAAGTGCCACTACATTAAAAATACTCTAAACAACTTAAAAATAAACATTTTCAAGAATAGCAAACCAAAGTTACAAACCTGCATCTCCTGAATGCCAAATAGCCACCTAGCTTTCAAAGCCCCATTAATGCACTCCCCTCCCCGATCTGTATGCTGCACTATATAGATGGTAAGGATTATTTAAAAAACCAAAAAAGATGGAAAGAAGTGCCATTTGTATTATTCTGAATAACTGAAAATTTTTCTTGAATTGCGAACCAAAGTTGCAAACTTGCATATCTCCCTAATGCAAAAAAGTCACCCAGCTTTGTTTGGATCATATACTCATTATAATGCCCACCGTTTGTGGGAATAGGCTAGCATGTCTTATAGTTGTGTGGGAAGTCATTTTAATGTCTGTAACATTCTTTACATAACTCCCAGCTTTGTTGCATGTTGTAGTCTTCGTTGAATGTCCGTTCTTTCCACTTCACACCTGCCAGAACCAGTTTCATCCAGATCCTTTTTTTGATTTTCCATTAACTTCGTGTCAAAATGCAGAAAAAAGAAAATAACTGCTGAAAACAGTAAGGTAGACTGACAGGAGAAAAGTTAGTTAGGGAGGACAGATTCAGCAACCTCTCTTGTATGTTGTTCACGTACTTCTGTTGCTCACGAATTTTCAGCTAGTTAACCTAGTCATAGTGTGCACATTATTTAATGCATAACGTTTGTCTTCTTTCAGCATTACAAGAATTGTTGGGTCAAGCTGAAGAACTTTTTCCTCGAGTGAACGTTGTGAAACGCCGCATTCTAGTAACTGGTTTTCAGCTACAGTACCAAGATCATAAAGATTACGAGGAATAATAATAATTCTCAATTAGCCATAGAGGCATCACTCTGGCTATCCTATTAACGCGCTTGATAACTTGTGAAAGGACGTGTAATCAATATGTATCGTGCTAGGACGTTAGTGACTAATGTGTTGCCGCTATTACCGCAACATGCACCAGAAAGGCTAGCCAATCTTTCTGTATTGGTGAAATCAAAATGCCAATATCAGAAAGTAACGACAAGGACTGCCACCACCAGCAGTAACAGTGCCGGCAGCAGTAGTAGTAGTAGTGCTGGTCCTACCACGTCTGCTGCAAATCCTGGAAATGTTAATCAAAGTCGACAGTACGTTACGACGGCCGCCCTGGAACCGTTCCTCAATGGTAGCTCGTCAGTTTATGTGGAAGATATGTACAATGCCTGGTTAAACAATCCGAAGAGTGTCCATGCGGTAAGTGCAAGAATGGGTTTAATTATATTTTTTATAACCTAGTTTATAACCTTGTTTTAGAGCTTGTTAGACTTGTCTAGTCTGATTAACTGGTTTATGATGTTGCCTTAACCTATAGTACATGTAACCATTCTGTTGAACTTTGCACGTTGTACAGTACACACTTTTATAAATATCCTGAAAAGAAGTTAACTGTACGCAATTTTTCGGTTCATGGTGATCTATTTATTCCCGACACTGATAAAACTATTTTGGTGCAGGGTTAAGAGGAAACCTAGTTTTGTTAGCTTAACTTCATACAGTATGACAAATGTATTGAGCCATACATGTTTCTTAAATTAAATGGAGACTCGATCTGGAGGGCATTTTTACAAGCTGTCATTTATATTTGTATGGAATGTAAAATGTTTTAGGCGGCTGTAATATACAAATGGATGATTAAAAACTTTAATCTTTAAATATATTAGGCTACATGTAAGCTAACACCAGTATGACTTGCTTTTGTCATGTAAATTAGCTACTGGTGTCAAAATTATATTTAGATTTGTTTCCATAATCTCAGCTGAGAGATCTCTGATCACCTTTCATCCAATATTTCTAAGGATTATAGTGTGGATTTTGGTCATTCAATAAAATACGATATTTCAAGGGTAATATCGAAGAGATTTTCTTTTCTCTGCTGGTAAAAGGAAAGTGTTGGTACCTGGTAGCAACGAAGATATTTTTGACTTGGCTATTTGCCTGTAGCCTAGTTTACCAGCCCCATTATTACTCCAATTGATGTGCTTTACAAGTTGGCACAGTTTCATAGAGCATGGCATTTTCTGCTCTCTGCTACTTCTGGTCCTTGCTATTGTAAATTTTTGGGATTCTTTTTAGAAATTGAAGAATTACAAATTTCGAGGAAATCATGCAGTGAAAAACTGAAAAGTGATACTAATGATTATATACTGTACATACGGTTTATTCATCCACCAATAACGATTTAGCTTTAATAATAACTGACCACTGACAAATTTAACTGTATACATTTTTTTAAGACCTTCTTTATTGTATGTTATACAAAGTATTGCAATAATTTTAACAAAATTACCAAGACTTCAAATGAAATGATGTAAAACGGAAGATCATTTACCTGGCCCTGTTCTGGTACCCTCCTTTTATTTTATTTACATGTACGTCAAATATTTGACAGTGGCATTTTTGCAGACGTTTAATCTGGAAATTTAGGTTAAAATGTAATCAATTTATCTCAATATGTCAAGACATTTTAACGCAATAAGATATAATTTACGAACTATGTTGCTGACATTAACTGAACTGTATATTAAAATGGAGATCATATACAATAAACATTTCCATTTATTTTAATCCAAATTAAAGGTCCTAATTACAGGGTGGACACAAGTCAGGAAAAAGTCAGGGAAAAATCGTGGTTAGGGAAGTCATGGAAATGTCAGGGAAATTTGGGAGTGGTCAGGGAAATTTTCCCAAATAAAAGCAAAATGCTATCCCTGCATTCAGTCTGCTAGCAGCTCCATCCCCAATCCTCTTTAATCCACCCTAGAATTCCCCAGCTAGACTTTAACAAAATCTAGTGTTTTGCCAAGTTTCTCATTGCAACTGTTATTTTTTTTTTCATTATGACAAAAAAATTGATATGGATAAACGAGTAAGTTTTGGTCAGGGAATTTTGGATTTTATAGAAAAGTCAAGGGAAATTGAAAATTGTGTGGCCACCCTGTTAACCTGTGTTGGTGCAATACTGTACTTTTTGAGTTTTAATACAACATAATGTAGTTGTAATGTACAACTACAGTAGGAGCAATAGCACCATGCACATATGCAACTTTTTGGGGTCCCAAATTTGAGCGAGGATAATAACTCGAGGATATTAATTCATAGAAAAAAGTGGCGTATTTGTTGATGCATGGCCATAATTATTTCCGTTAGTAACATGATTTTATTGTCTTAACTCTGCTTTTATACATTTCCGGCAATTCTATACTTTCGGCAAGCCACCGACCATTCAGGTACTCGTTTTATTTATACCACATGTGTGACTTAAAAAGGTTATTAGGGAAAAGTTTCCGGTAACAAATTATTAAAAAAATCGCGACTTGAACATGAGTATATAATAACGACTTTATAATTTTTTACAAAATTCCAATTCTAATATGTCCGATTTTTGCTTTTGCTTTTTAATGTACATGTAGTTAATGATTCCAATGAAATTGCAAATGTTCCGAACACATTGCTAATATACTTAACATCTACAGTACTTTACATGTATGTTTAGTCACCGCATTCATCAGCATCAATCATTTCGTTAACTGAATGGTTAAATTTCATTTATTGACCGTGTCAAACACGTTCATTCCACCATACTATCATATATAGGGTTTTCACGATGCTCTGACACTTAATTAAACAAATATAGACCTAAATCATGCTAATGAAGTGTTAATTGGTAACAGAAATTCAATTTCATTCGATGAATGCTCTCCTAATTCAGTGGCTGATCGATATTAATGCCGCGAGCGTTGGATTGGAGGAATATAAGCGATACTTTTTGACATTTTCTGCGTGAATTAAGGCGTGACCAGAATTGGCTGATTGAAAAGGTGGAACTTTGGCACGCCTGTTTTACTTGACACTGAACTGGCACCTCATTTAAAACTCAATCAATGCTCTGCTGATGAATATTGTGCAGTTTGCGGTAACAGGCGAGCAAAGTAGTTCTCACGATCAATATCGTGAGCTGGAAACGTTCCCCAATGCTGTCGAATAAAAAAAAAGAAGCTGTGATTTCATTTTTTCATTAAAAATTATTTCGCTTTTTGAACATTTCGCAAGCAACTCACGTTGCAAAAACTCCCTCCAAAAATGTTATTCTAAATTTAATACGGTATAGAATAGAAAGATGGCCCTGTATTCGCTTTTCATCGCCACTCAAATTCCAGCGAAATATAGCATCGTATTTCTAGGATGAACGAATTTGAACGCAATTTCTGCGAAGCGACACTTTTTTTGTTCTTCTATTTCCCCCTTTTCCTTCGCAAAACGATCCAATTATTTCGCAGAAAACTGCGGATAAAATAGGACGCATTTCATTAATTTAAGTTAATGCAACGTAACCCATAATGTCGTCTGTGAAAGATTGTGCACGCCATCGTCGCCGACTTGGGGCAAACTGTAAAAGTGAAGCCAAATACTGTACCCATACACCTAAAGTCATAGAGTAAAATCAAGACTAGTTGGCCCATCCTTCGTAAATATTTTTTAATAAGGATTCCAAAGCGATGAAAGTGCGATTATTACGAGCCAACAACCTCGACCCGTGCGCCTATATACAATTGCACGGCTTGTTTGTTCTAGCGAATTCTCCCTCGATCTCTCGCTGCTAATTGCAACACTAATGACAGGTGGTCACGCGGAAACATGATTCATGCTTCGTTAGAAGTGCAAAATTACGCATAATTGATGCGCCAGTGATTTTTCGTCTTCCAGGCGAAAAGTCCGCAATAATATCGATTGCCGGCAACGAACCGAGCCTTATTTTTGTTGAAGTACATGTAATAACATTTGCCGAGGCATTTACCACTATATAATATTCTAAGGCTGCGAAGCGTTGACTTTCGAAACGACTTCATTAAGAATTGTATATCGATTACACCATGCATGCACTCTGATCACCTGACTCTGATAAAATACGCTTCATATCCTCGTAGTTGCAGAAATTTAGTAAAGCATTGGACATCAAGATTTTAAAATGTAATATTTCGCAAATGCAACTTTAATCTGTGCACTGTCCGTCCATAAAAATGGAATACCCGGGTGGAAAAAATATATATAGCACATCCCATATATTGCCAGACCAGAAATTGGACATGTCTGGACATATGGCAGATATGGGCCATACATACAATGTTTGCCAGATATGGTCCATATATGACATATTTGACTTGATATGTTCATTATATGCCAAATTTGGCCAGATGTGGTCCATATGTCTAAATGTGGGACATATCTCCAGATATGGATATTGTTTCCTATGACAAGCCCACTGTACATGTTCAAAATACATGTATGCCGAGTTGTAAACATACATGTTTCAACTGTTGCCTACATCATGCTGTAATAACTTAAAATGAGATATAAACAATTATTAATGTCATCAGTTTTGCAATCAATGTTGAATTTATACTACTTTATTATACAACAATACAATCAGGTATTTACTTCACTCAAAAATATTTGAAAACTCATTCATGGCTTTATCTACATGTAAATGTTTTACATATGGATCTTTGTGATTTGCTATATACATGTATGGACTTTATCTGGCCATATATGGCTTTATTTTGAGTTTTTTTTTTAATTTTTTCCTAAACTGTGCCATAGGCCCTATATGGACCAACATTATCTGGTCATATATGAATTTATTTAATGTTTTATATATGAGTTTTTCTTAAATAGTGCCATATATGGACCATACCTGGACAAATTAGGATCCCATATAAACCATATTTTCACATATATGGGCCACATATGAACCATATCTGGCCAGATAAAGGATGCATATTAACCATATTAGAACATATTTGGACAATATACAGGGTGGCAACAAAAGTCCTGTAGCACTCTAATATCTCAGTAATGGTTTATAATAGGCTGAATATAATTAAGTACTCATGACATATAGGAAATCTAGGTTACACTACACAATGGTTACATTTGTAATGGCCCTGGAGTTCATTTTCAGGTGTTTCAAGGTGTTACCTCCGCCACTGAAATATTTAGGGCAAAAACGCCAATTGCAAAGTTGTAGAGCAGTCAATAATCAGTACAATTCAATCATGTTCCGAAAGTTTCTACATGTACACTCCTTAAAACACGTCATCTTGAAATCAAACAAAAGTGCGACATTTTCAAATGAGGAATGATACGTTTTTAATTACTGTACAATCAGTTGGAGATACATGTACACTGTACACTTGCATATAACACATAGGTTTGTACATGGACATGTATTTACTAGTAAACATCAAGATATTCGAAATGGACTCCCTCAGCAGCTATTCAAGCCTGGACTCGACCCAAAAGATTTCTGCGCATCTTCCGTAACACTTCCACATCAATGTTTGCAAATGCTGCACTTTTGTTTGATTTCAAGATGACGTGTTTAAAGGGGTGTACATGTAGAAACTGTTTCGGAACACAATTGAATTCAACTCAATTCAACTCAGTACCCTACAGTCAGCAACTAAATGCCATATGGCACTGATTATTGACTGCGGCTCTACCACTTTGCGGTTAACGTTTTTGCCCTAAATATTTCAGGGTTGGAGGTAGCCCCTTGAAAGCCATGAAAATGAACTCCAGTGCCGTTACAAACGTAACCTAGATTTCCTATTTGAGTACGTCATGATGTTCAGCCTATTATAACCCATTACTGCGATGTTACAGTGGTGCAGGAGTTTTGTTGCCACCCTGTATAATCATATATGGTATATACAGGGTGGACCAGAAGTCAGTGACATCTCAATTTTTCTTAACCGTTAGAGATGTGAAAATTCTGTTTGTCGTTAGATAGGATGTCATGTGTGCTCTATCCATTGATGGTATTAACTTTAACCTACAAGCCTGTAAGACCATTTTTTCAACGAAATTGAAAGTATAATTTTTGAACCGTAACACCTAGGACAAAATGTCAAATTAGGAAAACGAAGAGCATGTCTTGCTTGTATGTATTTATATTGTTTAGTTTTCATTGGCAATTATTTGAAGTTGTTACAATGTTTTGAAAATAAAGACAAACATATACATGTATTGCTAGCTGCCCTGCAGCACACTTGTGCAATGCTGTGAAGCGACGTTCACGTATAGTATGCCAGATTATTTAGCACAATGTTGTATTTCACAAGCCATTATACAGTTTGATGCCTACATTCATTTTATCGTTTTCTTGTCAGTGAACATGTTCCTTACATGCACATACACATTACAATAATGTTATTTGTAACAGTATTGAAAAATCTTAGAATACAAATAATGGAAACGAAACATGTACATCACAAGACCAACACCAACACACCAACAATTTTACCGAGTGTTCCTAATTTTGGAGGGTTTTTCCAGAGATCTTTGCACATTCAACTCGAATGCGCTCCTCCAGTTCATTTGAATGTCATTTGATGTTGCACTGGGCGATGCATAAACCAGCTCTTTAAGACATTTCAAAGGTAAAAATCATTTGGAGAAAGATCCCGGGAACGTGCTGGCCATGGTACTGCTCCAACTCTGCCTATCCATTGAATGTGAAATTCGGGGAAATAATCTGGCATACCAAACGTGAGGGTCCCTTCACAGCATTGCACAAGTGTGCTGCAGCGCAGCTAGCAATTAGTGTTTGCCTCTATTTTCAGAACATTGTAACGACTTCAAATAATTGTCAATAAAAACGAAACCAGTTGAACAAGCAAGAAATGTTCTTCGTTTTCCTAATTTGACATTTTGTTCTAGGTGGTACGGTTCAAAAATTATACTTTTAATTTAGTTGATAAAATGGTCTTAGGTAAAAGTTAATACCATCATTGGATAGATCAGCCATGGCATCCTATCGAACGACACAAACAGAATTTTCACATCTCTAGTATTTAAGAAAAAAATTGATGTGTCACTGACTTCTGGTTCGCCCTGTATAATTTTTTTTTTGTATGTCATAATTCTTATAAATTTTTAATGCTGTTGTTATAAACTATATTCATGTTATTTATCGAATAAGGGGAAAGTTAGATCAGAAATTATAATTTAAATGTAGGGTATTGAAATGCATCATTTATTCCTTAGTTTCAAAATCGTGCATCAATTTATGCCATTGCTATTGGAGTAATATATCAAGTGTTTACATTCCTTTCAAATTATTTTTGCACTGTTTTGTATATACGCTTACACGTACTTGTGTGGCTTTATGATACCTCTTGTTATTATGAAACTTGTTTAAAAAATGTTTGTTTGAAAGATTTCCAAGAAATTTTGCAATTATTTTATAAATCCATCAATTGAGTAACCCAGATATATTTTTTTTAGAATTTCGTTTTGTCATTCCAACTAATTATGCTAATTGATATTTTTTGCTTAATCGGCAGGCAGTGGCTTCCTCGGTCAAAATTGGAACCTCTAGGTGTTAACTCTGACCTTGATCAAGCGAAACTGGTTGAATCAAAAAAGCCTACTGACCGAAAAGCTGTGAAGAAGGCGTATGAAAAGGCAATTTTGCATCGTTGTCGAGTGACCGGCGAGTCCACGGGCCTATCTGGTGAGTCAAGCACAGAAGACTGAATGACTGATGCTGGATTCCTCAAGGACACCTTGGTACAAACATCTTATGGGCATTAGACGAGTTGCAGGAACAGACCTTGCAAGTACCCAAAATAGGTCTCCTTGAAATGTTTGGAAAATCAATGAGAGAAATGTGGTCATCCTATCTATTTTTCTACATGTATATAAGGTTTAGTTTTTAAAAAAATCTCTAGTGCCCTGAAAAAGAAATTATAATGATAATGTTATTTTTCCCATGCTCAAATGTTGCTGGATTAGTTAGTGGACATTTTGTCTTTTAATCACATCACTTTAGGGCGTTTTTATATTGAGATGCATGAGGTACTAATTTGTATATTCTGAACACTAATGTTTAATAGTCAGAGGATGGCTATTATCTGCTATTGAAGGATCACATGCTGCTGCATTTTGCTTTGTAAACTAATTTAGCCACCTTCGGTCTGACTGAAGTGATCATTATCCTTATTAATTATTCATCTGATTTTCTTGTCTTTTTTATCTCAATCTTCATATATGATTTGAAACTTGTAATGATAGTATACTGTAATGAAAAATATGTTTACTAAAAATTACAGAAATTATCTCCTGTGGATTTGGAAATAAAGGTTTGTTATTATTGTAAAATAATGAAGAAAACATTTAATTCAATTCATTACCCTAAGGTCAGTACACATGGTACCATTTGGTAGTAGGGGTCGTTTACATGTATTAAGTTAAGTCAGACTAAACATATTTGTCATCATTACCCTAGTTACTAATCAAATTGTATTTCCTTTCGCTTTTGTTTATCCTTTAGGAGTTAATTCTAATGTCTAATTATAAACTAAAGGAAATCATCAGAATGGACATGGTGCTCCTTCAGTGTGTTCGAATGTTAACTACGACTGACACTATTGTTTGATTTCAAAATATCTTCCATTAGTTATTTTTTGCAAGGCAAGGTGAACCTTTAACAAATTTCCACACTTACCTAGGCCTTCCCACCTACCCATGGAAATGGAGCTTTACTGTAAGTAACACTGCATCCCCGCTATTATTGACCGGTTACAAACCTGGCAACAATCCTGTGCCATTTCAAATTTTAGGACAAGACCCCTTGTAAAAGGATTTGAAATTGACGTTACATTATTTACATTATTATTATGGAAGTTGCTAGCGAATATTATCTAGACAAACCTCAGACGCATGTTTCCTACAGCAATACATTTTTCTAATTTGGTCATCCAAAAAGCAAATACAAAATCTCACAAATCTAATGAAGCTTTCTTTTTTTAAGAGAGGTTGCAGTAGCCACATAAACATTTTGACCAACCATAATGATAACACTAAAAAAGCTTTCAAACTGTTAAAGCAGAATTTTTTGCACGATGCAAACGTACAAAAGAACAATATATACTTACATGGCATGATAAAATCCTGCTAGCCAAAATCTCATCAGAGTTCTGAACACTCATAGGAAGGTTCAAACACGTTTACACTAAAAAAAACCTCCCATCAATAGAGATACCTGGTAAAGAAACTATGCAAACCTATATGCCCTGCCATACATAGCAAGGATGAAACAATCTGTACACACATCAGACACCCTAAGATCCCAAACTACTTAAGAAGATCCACTAACCATGCTGGAACTAAAACTGTCCAAACCCGACTGAAAAAGGACAAAGATCTGATTTTACCAGAGTTGCTACAGAACACTCCTACATAACAGAAACTCTACTTTCCATATTTAACTACATCCTTATCTTTCATCACTTCCCTGACTCCTGAAAACAGATCCTCATTTATCCTATCCATAAGAGGGGAGACCCAAACGACTCCAACAATTATTGACCCACATCCATGATTTCTTCAGTGGCAAAATTACATATGATCAGCATTACTAAAAGAGTAACCAAATGGGCTCAAATTAATCAGAATATACCGATGGAAAAAGCCGCTTTCCAAACTGGAAAAGCAGGCACCATCACATGACATGGCATAAATACCACAATTAAATCAAATAACATGCAACCCCGAAAAGCCACTTATACCTCTACTCTTTATTATCTGCCTAAGTGAAATTATTGCAAAACCTACCAAGCCACATAGGCTGTTTAATCATGGGCAGGATGATATCTAACATGTATGCCGACATAAAAATGGAGGAACATGGGAAAACAATGTGATACCCAAAGGGCCGAATCATGCAATGGCAAATAGCAAATATACGAAAAAGTAATAGGGAATCCATAAAAATGGAGGAACATGGGAAAATAAGGTGATACCCGAAGGGCCGAATCACTCAATCTAGAGTCACATTTGACTCGATCCAGTCAACTTTCGAGTTTAGTGTCTATTCTTTAAGGAATGGTCAAATCAGTCCACATCAATTTGAAAATGCTGGCAATGACGACAAAAGTTATGTTCAGGAGGGCAATAGGAGGAACTTAAGGGTTATGACGGCATCATAAACCAAATTTGATGATGTTCAGTGGATTCCTGATGTCCAGAGAAATAAAGTGTAAGTAGCACAGGTCTAACTGAGGATGTAATCGAAGCATCACTCATGCCAGTTATCATAATCTCAGGGTCGCAAACATCTCCTAAAAGTCCTAAAAGTGCTAAAAAAATACAAACTCCTAAATGTCCTAAAAAAGTCCTAAATATTCGGAAAAGTCCTAAATACCCTCCGAAAAATTCTTTGAAGTCC
>JAQGAO010005846.1:0-13063 GCA_034697705.1 Ommatoiulus sabulosus
GGAGGAAGAAACAATTTGGTAAACTCCAAGCTTGCTTTGTGAAATTGAATTGTTCTGTCGCTTCTGTCACTACTCAACTAGCAATCATGAATTGCACGGGTGCATAATCTTCTATTTGGATGAAAGATTTAAAAGGAAAACAACCCATTCTACTGCTCACTTGTCTCTTCAATATTATTAAATTTCTGTCTGAGGCTACCCAAATTCGCGTGTATTTAATGTGACGCCTATCCCGCCATGGCTTCTCGGGAAACGCCTAAATTCCTCGAAATTGTTGAAGCGTCTGCGTCGACGATGACACCGGATGCCGCTTCGAGTTGTGCCTTCACAATAGTTCTTTCCTGCGCTGATGTGAAAATGCTGATAGCTTTGCAATGGTTTCTGAAATTACAGTGCGATCCTGGTCGTTATTTCCATGCGAAATTTGTTGGATTCGTCAACAGGCGTGTTCTGTCTTCAAGGGCGTTGGAAAGGTGCCAGTCTCGTACTATCTGGCATTTTTATTTCTCTCATTGTTGCATTTTTTGGCGTTACTGGTATCTTGGCAGAGGTTCTTGGGAATGTACACTCAATAGTAGGCTACAATGTATGACCAAATCCATTTCATAAGATTTATGCGCAATTTCGTCGTGGTAGAGTTGAGCAGTTCCATATTCGTTCAGATTTCGTTAAATATTAATTGATATAAAGTGTTTTTATTATATTTCTGTGGGCTTTTTGGTTGGATTCTATGGTATCATGGCTGTGCATGGACACTGTAGCAGTGCTGTCAGACAAAGACGCTCTGCAGAAAAAAATGATGAGCTTAAACCAATTTGCATTAACAACTTTGCCGATAATGTGTTTGATCCGTCTGCTGTTTATATATAGTTTAAAACTATGGTGGCGTAACTGTGCATGAACACTAACAGTGCTGTCAGACAAAGTCGCTCTGCACAAAAAATGATGGGGATAAATCAGTTTGCATTATCAATTTTACCGACAATGATGTGTTTGACCGTCTGCACGAGGTACCATTAAACCAACTGTCGACCCATAGATTGATGACAAAGAGGACACCGTGTGAATGGTGACAAGATGGGTTTCAACAGGAACTGTATACAAAATTCCCCCTGAATAGAGAAGTCAGCTACCAAAATATTGGGGAGTCATACCACCTGGCAGCTTTTTGTCAAATTTTGGGGAAATGGTTGCATTACTGCGTTCATGGCCACTGGGTTAAGCTGATGGCAACAGCTGAGTCTTGGACAAAAGATGTTAGCGTCATGTTATGGAGCTAAAAAGGAGACAGTTTTGAAATTACTGGTCAGGATGTCTCCATGCATTTTAGTGCATTTCATGGTCTACATTCCGTTTCGTCAGAACGGATGGTTCGAATTGATTTAAGTTGATACCACGATTTGCCTGAAATTATTTGAAATTATATGAAACGAACTAGTGTATCGGATTGGTCATTGACATTGCGATTTGAAGTATATGATAGGTTCCACAAGTAAAGCATTGAGTAAAAATGTAGTTTACTTGTAGGATGGTTCTTGCAAATATTTGGACACATCATAAGAAATGACAAGGTTAACATTTATTTTTTTACAAATTCATGGATGTTCGATTATGATATACAATGTTAACGTAATCTCATCTCCTGATCAATTCTTTAATCAAATTTCAAAATCTAGAAATTCCATTAGTTATTGGTCATCAAATTACTCAATTAATTAAACTGGAAAAAATGGGATTTAGTCCCAGCGTTTTTATTCCAGTGTATTTTACTCAATGTCATGAATCGCCTGGTATGTTATGGCACACCCCCTGGTGGTGGTGTTTATGGCCCTCGTGTAGCAGAAAACGACCTGGTACTGAATATTGCTGTTAATGTTGCGGTTTTTTTGTACATTTCATGCACGCAAGCAATTTACGAGCATAGGTATTGTACGCAATTAAGTATCATGGTCTTATCTGCCAAAGTAACTTAATGCTGGAAGATATTTGGCCTCCCACATATTGTAGCTGAATGACAACAAGCACGCGACCGTAGGAATATACGCAGCACGTGCCATTTATTGTGATTTTAGTAAACTTGGTAACATAAGCGCCACCTAGGATGCGTTCTGGACAACTCCAATGCATGCATGCATGTACGATATTAGTAAGGAGAAATTAATAATGTAGGGGACATACATGTAAGGATTCTCTACAACAATCCAATCCATATGCTATAAAAATGGCAGAACAATGTGTTTGATTCGCTGAACTTTTGTGTAACTTTGAACGCAAATATGCGAGTTTGCTGTCTTGGGCTGTGGCATCAATTATCGAACACAAACCTACGAAAATACTCATGAATGTGCAAGCTGAAATGTATGCCATTGAGCCAAAATAGTCGCGTTACTCAACGCACTGGGTCTATTTTTAGTGTAAACACTGTGTAGGCATTCTGGAGAGGTGTGTTCAGAAATTGCTATTATGGGCATCTTAGTCCACCCACGCCCCCTATAATCTTGGCCTATCCTTTATATACACAGTGCAATGCGATGTCAGCATCTTCCTTTCGTGAGGGAAAAAAAAATCGCAATTATGCAATGTTTACGTTAAACTTTGTTTGGATGGAAAGTCCATGCTCTGTTTACAGTGTTTTTGTTGACCACCTAGGTGGCGTTGACCTAGGTTATCGGTTTTTCGACGTTTTTTTATGCTTCTTACAAGTTGTCCACCCATGGATGTTTAACCTTTGTGGAAGCTTGGTTGCCTTTGTAAATTAAAAATGCCTTCTCGCTCTTCAGATTGGCGTAAATATCGCTATTTTATGTATGCCTTAGATCGGTTATGCCCCTCAGGATTAATGGTCATTACGGTTTTCCACGCCCATTTATGTTAGTTTTTTAATTTAAAAAAATCACGATTCGATCCTCAAGGGTCCTGACAAATGCCAATTTGAATGCAAGCAGGATATACGCAGGTTTTTTGACTTTCTGTTTATGATATAATCATGTGCAGGAAGCCAAAAATAAATCTGGAAAATGATGAACGCTAAATTTAACCAACGCGACCTCAAAATACCCTCTTTTTGGACGACATTTGCGAAGGATATTTTTTGTCGTGTTTTCTGTACCATTCCCTTCGCTGCATCTTGTTGGAAAAATAGCAAGAAATGTCTAAAAATTTTCTTTGCCTATTGGATTCTTTAGAAATATACGCCTTGAGGCATATTCGATGAGCTGTTTGCATGTTATCCTGCAAATATTTACATCCGCCACCGCATATAGGTGGCGCTGACAGTCATTTTTAGCACTGAATGCATCGCCCTTTCAAATTTAAAAGAAGTTGAACAGTTCTGTTCTAATAGTGTGTCCATGCTCTAAAATAGGCTCTAGAATTCGCTATTATTAGTTTGCATTCGAAATAAACCGCCAGGTGGCGTTTGTGGATATTCTCATTATTTTGGAAATAAAGTGGAAAACGGATGTTTCAATTTTCATCATTTAAATCATAGCCAGTGTTATTAGGATTGATTTATTTTCCATATTTTAATTAGTGATTTGTTCTAACTCGTAAAAAAATAGGGAAGACCGTGGACTGCATTCTAATTGCATTTACAGCGTTTTATGACATACTTTAAGCTAAAAATACATGAAATTGCATAATTTTTCAGGAAAAAACACAAATCATGTTTGTTTTTAAAAAGCGGACTCGCCTTTCCCTAGAAACGCCCGAAATCGAAAAGGAAATTGCAAAAAATCCAATAAACGACATTTTTTTTTTTCAAAAGTTTTTCTTTCCATGTAAATAAACTGTCATTCAATTTTCTAGAAATTGCTTTTCCAAATACAGGTATTTTATTAAATTAAAATGTCATTAAAAGTTTTGAGAAACTTTCCGTTGTATAATGTTTGACCAGAAAAAGCATATCATGGAGATGTACGTTTGAAGAAATAAATTTCGTTATATACAGAATTTTAAAAAAAATATTTTTTGACTATTTAATTCCTGAAAAGTTGTTTCTTTTCTTAGAAGAAAAGAAGGTTGAATTTTTTAATTTCGTCATGATATTTTATTCTTAAATTTCTCTAAATTCATATTTGTTACCATATGATTTTGATTTTTCACACGGGATATAGACGAAAGAAAATAGGGGGAAATAAATCTGAAATTGTGGAAGAACTTGCCATGTTTCATGAGTTAAAAAATGCACTTTCAAGACGAAAATGTTATTCTGGTTTTCACGAAAATGAACATTAAAGTCAATCTTTTAAAGAGAAAAAGCAAACTCTTGAAAAAAATATAGTGACTTAATAGTGATTGTACAAATCTATACTTTAATTTATTATTGTGTGGTTCATTTGACCTTAGTGGTTGACGTACACCACCAGCTAACCAAATAATTAGTAAATATTAATGAAGTATGAATAAGATATATTAAAAATAAAACAGCTGGTGGGCACTGTTTATCGTGGCAAAGTACCAGCCATTCCTAAAAGTGTATAATTCTGTGAAAATGTCGCAAATTGATTACCTCGGAAAAAGGTTTTTGAAATAGCAGGATGAAGGCTCTGTTTAACTGCGCTAATTAAAAACAAGGTTATGATGCGTTTTTAGTACACTCCGTTTAGAACTTTATAATCTTTGTAAGATAAGCAAGCTTTTATCTTAATTACCAATCAGACCAGAACTGAATAATACAACATTATTAGGTAACTAAGCCTCGCATTTAACGTCCTAAAGTATCCCGTTATACAATATGTACTGGAATGAAATTTATAGCAAATTTTGGCATATATACAACTTTTTTTTATTTGCCTTGCATATTTGTACAAATTAGTTGTAAATATTGAACCTGCTACCACTTTTTGTGTGCTCAAATATTTCAATAGTACTTGTGAATGACTTGCGAAGTTTTCAACTCTTCATACTGAGAGGGTTGGGATTATTATTGTAACATGATCAATACGATATATTTATTAACCCTTTCCATGTATGATTTAATTTGAATTAATTTAGTTGTTTTTCATTGCTACAAACAAACAACAGTATACCAAACAGGCGTGGTCAGTTTGCTTTCATTTAAATTTGAAGTGAATATAATGAAATGTTTGACTTTATACTATCTGATTTTATAGCTGAAGTGAGGCTACTGAATTTGCGACCTTAATTTCGTAGTAACAATTGTATATTTTATAAATTATGCAGATACAGAAACGTCTATTGTCATGCTCTATTTCACAATTAATTCACAAACATTTCAGTTTGGTGAAAATATTATAATTTTGCAAAGATATTCTTGTGTTGAAACTAAGGAACGACGCGACGATGGAATTATCTATCAGTCTTAATTTTTGTAATCCATTTGTGAGAAAACTGAATCCTGATCTTACAGTATATTCATGAGATTTATCCTGTATATTAATTGTGTATATTTATATACAATACATTACATTTTATATTTATATGTTGTATAATAATTTATTATATAATTTTGTAGATTTAGATTTAGTATATTAATTTTGAAGTAAATAAAGGAAAATCTCTCAGGACTATAAAATTCATTTTTATTTTGAATATTTTCACTTCTGTCTCGAAATTTCGTGTTTGCGTAAAATGTAAGTCAATTTTTATGGGCTCTAAATACTCATTTGCAGCTATTTCTTCCCAAAAAGCAATGTTCAGAAAGTATGGCGCGTCCTATGCATCTCAAAACTCGAAAATTCAAAATAGTGACTTAACCAGGATATACCCCCTGACCAGGAAAACCTGGTTAAGTTAGGCAACTTAAAAATGCCTGCAGAAGTCAGGGAAAAATGGGTTATTTTGAAAAAGTCAGGGAAATTCAACGTATGGTCATGTTGTTGCATTCCAAAATTAATGCTTTAACATTGTTAGCGCAGGGCCCATTTTCTGAGAAAAAATTTGCAAAATTTTGCACGTTTTTCGAGTAAAATTTTTGCTATATCTTCCACGTTTTCCGGGTACAAATTTTCAAAATTCTCCACGTTTTCCGAAGGTAACATTGAAAAATTCTTCACGTTTTCCGAGTGCAAAATTCTTCGTTTTCCGAGTACATATTTTTTTTTAAAAAAAATTTAAATTTTTCTAAATTGTCATTAGGAAATTTTGCAAAATGGGTAGATTTTTGACATTACCATTGGTCGGGGAAATGCTTTTTTAAAACCTGGAAAAGTCAGGGAAGTTAAAAATGAAATTTCTGGGGGAACCCTGTTTAAGATCCCTTGATATCCAGGTACTTTAAAAAGTTTTGCCAAGTAAATTCCCATTAATAATGGGAATTTTGTCTGTAGATAACGAAGGTAAACGACTAGGAATTGTAAATTTACATTTATAATTTCCCCACGCATTCCCTTTTAATTTAAAAAAGAATATATTTTTGGTCAACAAATATTGGGATCAACAAATGCCAATTAAACCAGGTGCAATGTTACACCTATTAAGTCATTTAAAATTGCCGCGTGGGAATTAAAAGTTGTTTAGAAGTTGTTTACCTTCGTTAACTATATAAAAATTGAAAATATATCACTTTATGCGTAAAACTTATCTTTGAAATACTCCCATAACAACGGTCACTGGCTGACCCTCTGAAGATATTGTGCTAGCCCTCCGCCAGGAGCGTTTTTGTCATCGCCGTTCAAGGCAGACTTTCAAACCGATTGTTTTCACGGTTTGCCCTTACTCGCGAAAGAAGGAGAAAAGTTCCCCAAAAAAGTACTTTTCGAAATAGATGGGATTGCAGCTGGCTGCCAGGAGCGAGTGTTTCCAAATATGGCCCGGGCCCGTCCGAGGTTGCATAGTTCCCATTGAAAGGGTCGACTCTCATTGCTCGATGCTCCAGCTTTT
This sequence comes from Ommatoiulus sabulosus, assembly GCA_034697705.1. NCBI lineage: Eukaryota > Metazoa > Arthropoda > Diplopoda > Julida > Julidae > Ommatoiulus > Ommatoiulus sabulosus. Next base: position 6,844 of record JAQGAO010005846.1, read on the forward strand.
TACAGAGGCGTTTCCTTTCACCCACCTACAGACCCCGGGTTCGAAAATAGCGAAAACCGTTACCGTTACAGAGGTGGCCGTGACGTGGTGGCACGTCATCGCCGGGCTCCTCCGGTGGCTCCCCGGGAGCCCGAAATGCCTTGCAAGGCGCGCTCCGTGCGCCCAGAATTCTGCGGGGAAAATAGAACTCGGAAAGTCAGTGTCGAGTTTCGTTCACGTCTTAACTACCGAGACTTTGTTTTGGGAACCCGACCCGTGGGATGGGGATGCCCCCCCACTCGTCGGCTATTTTCTAGCCCCGTGACACATTTCGAATCCGTTTGGGTGCAGAACGTTCACCTTTTGGTAAATGCATCGGTCGATTTGGGTTTCAGCTTCTGGAGTGGATGTGACGTCGATCGGCCTTTTTTTGGGGGTCCTCTAGTTGCGTTTCGATGTGGGTTCATTCTTTCAGTTTGTTTGATATTATTTACTCAAAATGAAAAAGAAGTCGGTTGATGCGGCGAATCATAACGGACAACAGGCATCATGAGAGTTACTGATGCATTTTTTTTGTGTAGTTGAATCTCCTACATTCGAAAATGATCTGACTGTTTGTTATCCAAAGACGTTGGTTGATGCATCGAATCATCACAGACAACAGGCATCACAAGAGTTTCTGTTAGTCCTGCCTTTTTGTTGGTTTTAGTTAGATGTCTAAGTTGAAACTCCTATATTTGAAAATGATCTGGCTGTTCGTTATCCATATGTAAAGAAGTTAATGCATCGAGTCATCACAGACAACAGGCATCCCAAGAGTTTCTGTTAGTTCTGCCTTTTTGTTAGATTTCTTATAGTTGAAACTCCTACATTTGAGAATGATCTGGATGTTTGTTATCTATATGTGAAGCAGTTAGGAATCATCACTTGCATCAGGCATTCCAGAGTTTCTATGAATCCTGTATTTTGGTTAATGTTCAATCATCCTGCCTTTGAAAATTATCTGGTTGTACATTTTTGGACCTCTTGATGAAATTTGGATTCGTAGATTTGCCTACTTTGAGTCATGGCAAATTGTTTTGCTGCAACGTCACTTTTCGTACTTTTTCGGGCATTTCTTAGCAAAGTGCTGTCACTTAAATTCCTCTATCTTAATGATCAATAGTGGGTAACTTGAAGAACTTGAATGGCTACTTTCTGGCAATTTTGGGCTATGGCCATGTGTTTGGATGGAACATCGATGAGTCACGAATATGCAAATTATTTTTTAAGTAAATTTTTCACATTGAGTAGCTTTCGTAGGGATGTGAGCGACCAAAATTGATCTGTTTTCCGACCATAAATTCATCTGCCAAATTGGCTGCTATCACTGCTCATTACCATCCCAAATAATGAAAGCCATTCTGCTAAAAATAGACATTGTCTTCCTGTAAAATGTTCATTGATCAGAGCCGCATTGTCGGCTATTTAAGACTCTACAATTTATGATGCTAACATATTTAGAATTGGACCCAACCAATGCTATCGTCACGCTTAAAAACATTAGTTATTTTTAAAGCCTTATTTTAAACTTCTAACACAATGATGTTCTGGTATATAGCTTACTTTGTCAACAGAATGTCATATTTGTAATATACCGTACATGCTTGTATTACATGAGATAAGACATGATTGTCAATTAGGCATTTTGCCCTATGCCCTTCAATAGATGAATGATAGATTTTTTTTACAATTCATGAGATTCTGGTATGAAATATTGAATATTTTTGTGTTCTGCGATATATTGTTGTACTTGGACTGTATTATTTTGATAAAACTCGCTGCTAGCTGTGACTATAGCAACCCTTGAAAATGTTTTAATTTCTCCATAAATCCTCAAAGATAATCCGTGTCATATTTTAGAATTAGTTGGCAATCTGCTAGGTAGTTTGTTCTCACCTGACTTGTTTTGTCCTCATTCTGTTGAAACGTAATTTATTGTGCTGTTCAACTAATTTGTGGATGTCAACTTCTAGCTGCTTGTCAACCTCAAAGAAAATGTTGGCGTTCACCTACGCGAAGTTTGAGAAATTGCCCGTAAACTATCACATTTGAAGGCTGCCTTATACCCAACAATTGACTTCACTAACATGAAGTTTTAAAAATTGTGTGTCGATTTTCTTGTCTGTCAAAGAATGGAGTAAAGAACTGCAAAATTACATCATACCCTCATCTGCCATACTCCAACCAGTTCATGTTTCAGAGAAACAGACTGGATTCAGAATTTGAAGGGAAATACGAAATCTGATGTGTTGAAACCAAAAAGTTTTTTTTTTCATTCGACACACATCAACAAGCTTCCACCTCAAAATGTGGAATTCAGCCTCTCCAGAAATGTTCCCAAAAATATTTCCAGTTTTCAAATTGTTATCGTTATAGTAGCAACCACACATCATCTCTTTGCATAAATCTTGAGGTTATTTAATTGAAAATTGATTTTCAGGTGATCAGTTTAGGTCACCTTTCCAGTAATATTTTTTATATAACTCATTGATGAATCATCGGTGATTAATGCGATTGTTAAGGGGGCGTTCTGCTTTTTCATTAGTGTTGACACTGCAATCCCAAATGTAATCTGATTGCCATATTAAGGAAAACAATGCATTGGGATTTCAGAGTTTCTAGAATTCATTTTCTTATTCATTTTAAAGCTATCTATACCATATACTGTATATTGGAAAACCCGTATGTAATTTTTTAAAACTGCAAATTTGTTTTCAAAATTTTCTGAAAGGTTATCTTTTTATCTGGTTTCTATAATTATAGAATATTAAAAAGTAACCATTGCATTTCAAGAATTGTTTCCTATCAGTTTTGAATCATCTTCATATCTTAAAAAAAATGAACTGCGAAATGTTCTGAAAGGTTATCTTTTTTACCTTGTTTTCTTTTTTCAATTATATATAAAGTATAGAAAAGTAACGATTGCATTTCAAGATTTGTTTCCTATCTGTTTTGATGGTGATAATCTTCAGATCTTTAACAACATGAACAGGAAAATAGAATTTTCTAACTAAAAAATAAATGCACTTATAGCGATTCTTTGTTGAGGAATTTTATAAAAAAAATTGAGATATTAGTGTTTTGAACACGAGAATGTTTTTAAATTCTAACAAGTTTGAAGACCCTACATTTGGAGTCAGCAGTGAGAAGACAACATATCAAATGTTAATTGTTTGCGTTACATGCAACTTTAAAAAAAATTAAACTTAGGACTACCATATATTTCCGAACTTTCATGTTTTTTCTCCAAAATAGCCTACATTTACAGTAAAACCGTCCTAAAAAATAACTTGGATGCCTTCGTTGTTAATGGTTTTACATAACTGCATGATTGACTTGGATAACATGACCGAAAATGTGATGATTGATGTTTGACTAACAAGGTTATATCGGCATGCTTTGGAGAGGGAAAACTGACAGCAACTCCTATTTCGAAGACATCCCTGAAAAGTGTTGCTCAGTTTTAGCTCTTTGAGAAACGGGTTGAGTGGGATCATCGACGAACATCAGAGAATTAAGGCACCAACAATTTTGGGATGCTCTCTCATAACCCAGTTCAAACCTGAACCATATTTGTTGATGAATATGCTGTTGCCTCGTGCTAATGCCAGCAGTAGCCTGTTAAGATCTACGAAATGCACCGATCCCATCATTCACTGGGCGTATCTTGTATTGCGAGGATGTTATCTGTATGACTGGTTGCAAATGTGCTTCATTAAAATCGAGGGAAAAAAACATGGGTGGAATAAAACTAGTTTTAAGATTTGTGCGCTACCATGGTTTTTAACTTTAGTAGCTGCATGACAAATGAACCGAGTTTTGAAATAATCGGGTAATCAACAAAGCTAAGTAGGTAGTGTTTATAAACCAGTTTTTTTTTTGTAAATTGTTTCGATTTGGTTTTCTGTGATTGGGGCGTTTGGAGACTTTCAGTTACTCGTAAACAAGTTTATAACTTTTAAAATGCAGGTTGATTGCTTGTTGACCAACAGAGTGAGCTTGGATTTTAGTTTTCTGTGGGCTACTCGAAAAATACTAAAGTTGAAAGACAGTTTGAAACAAAATTTGTGAGGATCTTGTTTATGTCAGGGTACCCCCAGAGCTGGAAATTTAACCTGGAAAAGCCAGGCAACTTGAAAATGTGTGGTGAAGTCAAGGAATGGCTTATTTTGAAAAAGTCAGGGAAATTCAAGTAGTCATGTTGTTACATTCCAAAATTAATGCTTCTACATGGTTAGCGCAGGGACCCTTTTCTGAGTAAAAATTTTCCGCATTTTCCGAGTACAAATTTGAAAAATTTTCCACGTTTTCCGAAGATAAATTTGCAAAATCTTCCACGTTTTCCTAGTACATATTTTTAAAAAAATTTAAAAATGTATGTTAATTTTCAATTTTTTTTTTTTAAATCCTGGAAAAGTCAGGGAAGTTGAAAATGAAATTTCTGTTGGAACCCTGTATGACATTCTAATGAATTTTTAATGATATGCATATTTAAATATTTTCTGTAATATAATGACACTTGGAAAGTTGATTTTTCTAATGCCCACCTCTTATCATCATTCATTGTCCTCTATGTGGCGTTTTTTGAAATTAGCATATTTTTTTCAGTTTTTTTATTTAAAATACATGTAGATGCGTGGAGAATTTAAAATCGGGAAATTTACAATCTTTTTCATTATCTATAGGAAAGAAAATTGTCCAATTTATTTATTATCATGTCTAAAATTAAATGGACCACAAGTTGAGTAGAGCACACTGAAACTACAGTAACATTTTTGTATTCTGAAAAAGTCCAAATTTTCCAATTTCTCCAGACGTTGTAATTGTCCTGAGACCAATTTTGACGAATTCAGGCATGTTATTACCATCTATGACATGCGAAAACATGACCATAACACTGGATATCTATGATCAAAGCATATAGTATTTCAGTCTGACGGAAATGGATGTCATCATTCACCAGAGCAACGTAATTAAGGGTTTCAACAAATGAATTAACTATACTTCCTGTCGCATAACGTTTGAAGGTACCCAGCAGACCTGGGAAGATAGCATTATACGTGTATTTTCTATCTTAACTACCTGAGATACCCTTGACCGTTGCAAACTGGACACTTGGATGTGGCCAGCTGACCTGCTCTTGGAAGTGGCCGGCGTGCAGCTCTCCGATAATTATATCACCTGGAGGGACGAGTTTGCAAACCGCTGGCCTGCAATTAATTGCTTTTTTTATTTATTTATTCGTGGAGGCAGTTTACGGAAACGTAATTTTGCCAATGGGTCAACGCGCTTTTGTGAATCGCTGGACGATGACCACTGATATCATCTCGTTTCGCCGTATTCGATTGCTCATTTCAAATGCCATTGCACCTTATTGCCACAGATGATCTTGCTTTTTTTTGATAGCTTCTTGCATTTGTTCGTAACAATGACTTATGTTTGGATTTTTGTATCTTTGCAGACGTTTACTGCCTGGTGCAATTCCCATTTGCGTAAGGCCGGCACCCAGATCGACAACATCGAAGAGGACTTTCGAAACGGCCTTAAGTTGATGCTGCTGTTGGAAGTGATTTCCGGAGAGACCCTCCCGAAGCCCGACCGTGGCAAAATGCGCTTCCACAAGATTGCCAACGTGAATAAGGCCCTCGACTTCATCGCCAGTAAAGGGGTCAAATTGGTCTCTATTGGCGCTGAAGGTAACTCATTGCCAAATAAAATAGTCTGGGTTTGCACATTGATTCCAACTTTTCAGCAAAGTGCTCCGTGTGCAGGCTTTCAAAATATACTGCTTTACATAACAATCTTACAGTATCTTCCTATAGCAAACTTACCTGTGCAATGGTGGGTCCAACCAGACTTGTCCAATTAGTCACAAAGCGGAAAGGGCACCAAAATTGCAATAACTTGTCCAATGTCTTTATACAACACAGTGCAACGTTTTAAAAAGAATTGTTTATTTTTGTTTTCTGAAAGAAATTATAATGCATTTTCATCGTTAAGAACGACAGGGTACACCCCCCACTGGAAAACCTGGAGAGGTCAGGAAAGAATGGCTTATTTTGAATAAGTCAGGGGAAATTCAACGTTGTCGTGATGTTGAATTCCAAAATTAATGCTTCTACATGCAGGGTTGCCACTGACCTGCAAAGTCAGGCAAAACTGAAAAAGTCAGGCAAAGTCAGGCAACTTTGTCAAAATT
>JAQGAO010005847.1:0-13061 GCA_034697705.1 Ommatoiulus sabulosus
GGGCCCGTCGAAATGGACTACTTCGAAATGCCCGTCCCCCTTACGCGCTCGAGGAAAGCGTCCTTTTGGGATGACCCATTGACCCCGAAGCCCACCACATATCCCAAAGATGGACGCGATTTCTTCTTTATATTATAGATTTGATCTTTATTGAACATTTACTACTTTATCATTTGTTCATTGGTGTTACAATCATTCCATCGCGAATTTCTCGTGCCCATGAGTAACCATATAAGTAACCCACCGGTGTCATGTCGTGCGTCGATCTTAACCACAGAAATTTTAAATATAGACGTGATTAAATCAATATGCATTATTTTCTTGTTTACGATGGGCCAAAATATATTATATCCCATACTCGCTAGTTCAAAGCAATGAATGCACTTGATCATTAAAATAAAACAGACTACGAAATTTCCGTCTGAATACAGCTGCGCATAATGATTAAACTCACTCGGAATGATTATCTATTAAGACCAAATGGTCAATTTAAATAATTCTGTTGAAATTGTGCAATGCTTTGTTTTCTCATACAGACACTGCGTCAGTGTTATATGTACATGTACATGTACATGCCGGGTATAAATATCGCACAAACATTTTCTAAAAAAGTCCGTGCAATTTCATTCAATTGCATTTTTCTCATCAATCGTACAACTGACAAACATGGCTCATCGAGGATCAGCATCTGCATCTCCCAAATGCAAATGCTTAGCAATAACATTTCTCGTAGTGATCCTTTTTGGAATCATTGAAGGTATGAAAACGTAAATCTCGCATATTGTAGCCATGTAGTTAATCTTTTTAAGTCTCCTTTTTAAATAATATCAGGTCAAATTACTCCTGTCGAAAATATCATTATACCTGGACCTGTTGGACCTCCTAAGCTTGTGGATGGACCATGCCCGTACGATGTAAGTAAACTAATGCTTTTACAAATTACGAGTTTTGTTAAATTAATTTAAAAAACGCTCAATGAATTTCAGATTCACTTCACAATGCCCTGCGATAAAGGCGAATTCTGCGAAATTTCTACTGAAAAAGATTGCAGTGGATTATACAGAAAGATATGCCTACAATGTAATCCCATTTAAGCAATAATAAGAGCGAAGCAAAAATGTGCAAGATTCAAACGAAATAATATCTTTTCAGGTGTCAAATGCCCACCGATCTTATGTAAACCTCCGTATGTTCCACAAGATCGTATAAATGGTTGGTGTCAAGAATGCGTCATCCGAAAAATTTAAAAATGATCGACGCAGAAGCAAACATCTCAATGTTTCGACAGTGACAATTGAGGTTTGAATTTTGACGAATTGTCACTGTTTTTCTTTTTCTTTTGCACTGTTTGCTATATATGCATTACACTCGAAGCCGGTATTTTGGATAACTAAAGATTTCATCGTTATTTCTTATTGATCACTCAAATTCACGTACAATTATTCACTGCACGCCAACCTATAATGTGAAAAACGCTGCAATTACGTCATGCTGTAATGTATGGACTTTTTAAATTAAGCAGAAATAAATGTCGTATAATATAAGACAAATGCAGCATCATTGTATACTATACCCTCTGTGTTTCAAGAATATCGATTTCGGTATTCAAAGAGCATGTTTATTATGTTATACAGGTTCTTCAATACTGTCTAAGGTAATTTACAACCTGTTGAAATGCACAGGTATTTCCTGCCCAGGAGACACTGAATGTCCTTTAGGCTGTTTTCCGAGAATTCTTGAAAATGGATGTCCGGGACGTCCTTGCATATGCCGAATATCTGAGCCATTCACCTTGTATCCTGAACTGAATTGAGTATTTCACATTATCAACCTGGCCTGGCTTTGTTTTTCCAAAGACTAAGTTATTTCTAGGCCAATGCTGGGCCAGTTCCTCTAAAAATCGGCCAAGACCGTGTTCCCTTCTCTCTCTCTCTCTCTCATGTTTCCAGTATTTGATCTTGACCTATTATGGACATTTGTATGGGATCGTTTTAGGCCGCGATCCAAAGAATAAGACAAGCAAAGCTAATATTTTAAGCACAGTAGGATAATAAATTCAAGATTTATTCCGCCAAACTTGGTCAGAAACAAAAAAACGAAAGCGCGAAAATCAGTTGCAATGGGTTTTAGCCGACGAGTTTGGATCTTTTCATGTTATTTAAATAAAAATAAACGAGAAAATTTTGAATTTTATAAACCTATAAATAATGGTGGATGAGCAATTATAGAGTTAAGGAAAACAATACATTTACATCTTAAATTTATAAGCCTATATCATATATGTAATCTGTAAAAATAATCACCATAGCAGCTACCCTAAAACTGTAATTAAACTCAGCATTTCCAACTTATTAGTACACTCTAACTGGGGGGATAACAATTAATTGGTTTTTTATTGCTTTAATGGTACTTTTTAAAATGCAAAGTTCTCACATTTTCCCTTTTTTGCTTTAATGGTACTTTTTAAAATGCAAAGTTATCACATTTTCCCTTTTTTGCTTTAATGGTAATTTTTAAAATGCAAAGTTCTCACATTTTCCCTTTTTTGCTTTAATGGTAATTTTTCGCTAAACTTTTAATCACCAATTCAGCATTAAAAGTTATGCAATGCAAATAATTTTCAGTTTCAAAAAAACTACGCCGTGGCTACTTTTCTCATTCGTTCGTTTCAAAAATAGCCATGCGGGCGAGTTGATGCTTTCAAATAAAATTTCACTTCTCCACTTGCAATTTAATATTGTTACATTCATTCCATCATGAAGTGTTCATTTTAATATTAGAAAATATTAGCATGCATGATTTTATCTTCGGGTTCAGAGTAAAATTTCAAGGGCTCGTATAAAAAACTGACCAAAAAACTGCATCTCGACGTCATTCATGTGTCATTTAGGTCTCATTAGGCGATTCGTTAAAATCCAATGCAAGCTGTATTCCATCAATTAATTTACCACACCATTCATCAATATACTCTTGCCCAACTTTTATTGAGTATTTTTGTTTTGAAGTACATGCGCATATAGGTAAGTTTTGGTTGACTGGCAATGAACCTTAAATTGACGCAAGTGCCAGACTTTTACATGTACATTTCATGGAAAATATTCTCGACAACTTACGAAATAATGGTTATTCGACGCGGTCCTTGTTAATGCAAATGAGCAATTAATACTGCCTTATTGCTGGTGTGGTAATTAAGTCTTGCAGATGAGTAAGAGTGACTGTCATGACTCATCATGCATGTACATCTATTTACGCCAAATTCTTCATGTCGACATCATCATTCGCAGCGATCCTCAATTCACCATGCATGTTTTCAAACTGGGACGTTATTATTGGTCGTCTCTCTAGATGTCTTTACGATTAGGTGTAGCCTACTATTTTCGCATTGCATTATGAATGTTATAGCTAAACAATACAATTAACTAAGGCGATGCTGAGTGACATATGCTAAATAAGTGAAGCATAAGAGGGCCATCCCTCTAAGGATTATAACGTAGATATGCATTAGTCTGTTTTATTATCTCCACACTAGTATTTTTTTAATTCTATCAAATACAATCTGCATTTCATTTCATTGAATGTAAAGAATGCTTCTACTGCCAAAACACGGCAGCTCAAAGATGTTGCGAAGTTGATAAAATATGCGGTAAGTCAAATTTGACAATATATTTTCAAGTTTGTTTTTTAGTGTGTGTGAACTCTCCGCATCAACAAGAAAACTTTATTTGTAGGTATTCCTTGCCCATAATATATTTGTAAAATTGGTTGTTATCCAACCGTTCAAAGAAATAGATGTAAAGGAACCCCTTAAAAATTGTTTTTGAAAAGAACAACCAGCTACTCGCGTGAATATAAACGCAAGACATCGATAAAGCGCAGTTTATCGTCAAGTCGACATTGAGAAAAAAAAGCTGCACTAACTTTAATAAAAATTACAACAGCTAGTGCGAGAGTTATATTAATGGCTACTAACTTTTGCCTCTTTTTTGTTAATCACGCTGTCTTTTACTTTTACAGACATGCATGCTTAACACTGTATTCATTCGGCAATGTGTATTTGTATTAAATTTTAAATCAGCTATACTCAGTACTGGTTATACTGTATTAGTGTCTATTTTCAAGTGTCCTAATATCTTCTACAATCCATTTCATATGAACTAAGTTTTACCTGCATGTATATACAGTACATGTATTCACCAATGCTTTTAAAAAAGCATTACAGTATTCAATGATGCAATATGGAAAAATGAATTTTTAAAAATATTCTAAAAATTGTATTTACAAATTTGTTTCATGACGTCTATGCAATTACATTTAGAAAATCGCGTCACGATATATACTTTGTTTAATATATTTAAAATATGTCTCAAAATGTATTTTTTGTTACGTCGCGAAATTTACACCGTATGCGATAATGCACGATACATTTGTAAAACATTTGAATAAATCTTTGAAAATATATTTTAAATGTTATTAAAATATCGCAATTAATGTATTTTGTGGATTGTTTAAAAATATTGTAAAATAAGTTATGTTTATTTAATTAAAATATATTTAAAAATACATACGCACGATAGTTGGAAATAATGCGGATGCTTCCATCTGTACATACACTGTATATTTTGAATGACTCGTATAAATGTATTTTACAAAACATTTTTATTACAGAAAATGCATTTACGAAAATATATTGCTAGACAACCGAGCAAGGTGGCTATATGTTAACATATATAATTGATTCTCGCCTTGTATTCGGTAGACCCAGGTTCGATTCCCGGGTTGGCTATCCTCGATTGTGGGTTTTCATGGTTTCCCACAATTTCTCCAGGCGAATGCTGGGATAGTTATTAAATTAAATCGGCCATGACCGCCTTCCTTTCCTATCCCATCCTCCTTGTTAAGGTCCCAATTACGGGGAATATGATTTAATTGTAGTGTTGGGAACCATAAGGATCCCCCCCTGCCAAATGGTACTAATCTACTGACTTCAGGGTAAAGACTATAGAATTAGAATTAGAATCCCCAAATGGCAAGCTGCAAAGAATGCGCGCGCGCATTGCAGCGAAGCACGGTTGCTGCCCCTGCCGATGCGCGGGTGCGCAGGAGAATGTGGGTGGCAATATCCGTCTCACACAGTACATGCAATATTTTATATTGCGGCTATATGTATACGCGTAAAAGTTGCGTTCACTTCAGCTTCTGCGAATAATCGTAATTGCTTACAAGTACAGGCAAACCTTGGTTCCAACAAACCTGTTCGTATATCTTCATATGGTTTTCCCATATACATGTACATGTATGAAGACATGTGAAAATAAATAATTCGTTCCTTGCCTATTCAAACTGGCCGTTTATAATTAAGCTTTTCTTGAAAATGCAGGTGAATTGTAGTAGAACGGGACATGATTTTTTCTTAGATTTTCTTAGATATATGATCCACTGTAAAAGTAATTAAAGAGAAATTATCGACAGAAGTATAAAGATCTTTAAATAGCTCATAAATCCTTCATACAGGTACTTTAACAGAAGCTTTACAAATCGTATTTTGGCAGTCGTTAAATTACCCGCGCAACATTGACAAGCTCTTTGGCTGAAAATTCACTCAAGGTGATTGCTGTTTTCAAACCATGCACTCCTTTTGGCCAGGCGACTTCGCGACTGCCAAAGCATGATTCGTCGTCTGAGTTCTGCATACCAACAAGATTTATGAGTATAAGGTTATAAGGACAAAATTTTCTGTTTGTCACAACACCATAAAGTAATTATAAAATGAATTGATTAGTTTATAAGTTCTACATGCATATAAAAATACAATACCGAAAATATTTTATGGCTACATGTACATTTATACAGTATATAGCCTACTGTACCCGTAAAAGATGCGTTCGCTTTGCCAGTTCTGCGAATAATCATTATTACTTACATGTATCCAGTAAACAAAAGCTATGAATAATAATTATTAATAAGGGTAGGCCTACTCAGAGAATATTTTGCCCACTCATAAAGAGTACATTTCGTCTCCATGTCCAGTGACTGTTGACGCTTGTGCAGTGTCGATTTTATAATCTGTTAGGACAACAAGATGAGGTATCATTTCGTGCATTTTTGCAACATCTATATCTATAAAAGGCAAAACGCCTCCATCTTGGTACGACTGGCATCTTGGTACGACTGGCGTTGTGCGTTAAAGGGCCGTTCAAAAGGTATCTTTCCTCTAGCGCGTAGGGGGGACGGGCATTACGAAGTCCCCTTTTCGGATCGCCCCTTTCAACCGCACACTCCTTGGGGAATTCCCAGGCCATCAATCGTTCTCATTCACCCTGGGGCCATAAAACTGTCACTTGGTAACAACGAACGCATGTGCACCCCGGGCAAAGCCGGGTTTTTCCGCTAGTACTCTATACTTTAGCAGTTTATAGCATTGAATAAACATTCGTGATCAAACCACATTTTCCCTTGACTTTTACATGATCTTATGATAAGAAATTAAGACTTTTCTGAGATTTTTTTAATGTTTTGTTTTCTAAATGTCAAATTCGTCATTTTCAATGCCACCTTTTCCACACGTGGCTTCATGGACTTGGATTCTGTCAAAGTATAATTTGCCAAGATTCTGTTTTACCAGGGTCGCTCAGTATGGAATATATGCAATTATGGAATTATGCAATTTGTGCACGTGAAGACGCTAATATACAGTACCAGCTGACTCATGTCATCCTGAAACAACAATAAGGGTACTCAGAGAGGCGTTAAATTATGCTCAATTTGGGTACAATTCAGCGATTATGTCAAATACATGCGACATTTATTTCAAGAGCCAAGCCACGTGACCAAATCCTATGTACTGTATTTATTGGCAAGGTTCATTCCGAGGAATTTTTCGATTCGAAGAATGGAATGAACCTTGGCAATTTGTTATAGCCATGAATATTCTGGACTTGGTCAAGGCCATGGCTTAAATTGGCACTTCAAAATAAATGTCGCATACGTGTACACTGTACTTGTCATAATCGCTGAATTGTTCCCAAATCGAGCACAATTTAACGCCTCTCTGAGTACCCTTAATATAATCTACATGTAGTTCTCAATATTTTGTGTGTTATAAGAAAAATTTTTTTTTAACCATCACAATTTTAAAACAATGCCTTAATTACAAGCAAATAAAGCAAGCAACTACAGTATATGAAATTCGCTAATTCGCTTACAGTACAATGAAACATTGTTTTACAAATGTCCATCTGCAAGAAAAATGATAAGATATCACCCAATCTCACGCATTATTACCAGTAGCAAAATCTGGTCTAAAAGGATAGGCCTATTACAAAAAAAATGCCCACATACAGTACATGTACATGTACGTTTACAAAATAAGTGTTTTGTTTGCAACAAATAGTATAGAAGGAAAACAATAACCGTATACTTAGGAAATGCCGTAGCTTGACGTAGATGGAAAACGTAAATGTAAATGTAGATAAAGTTCCGTCTGGCGGCGCGTGCGCACTAAGCATTTCTTTTCACGGCGCTATCTTATAAATACATACAGTATAAACGTATCATATGTTAACACTTATATATAAATACATGTATGTTTTACATATTCCATATTACATTTACATGTATTTTGATGTTACATTGTACGGTATGTTATACAAGTGTATGTATGATATGCTTATTATACGCAGTCGCCACCAAACGGGTAACATTTACGTTTTCCATCTACGACAAGCTACGGCATTTCCTGAGTACGGCTAATGTAAAAATCAACGTGGAACACGCAGTTTACCAAGAACGTTTCTTAAGTTTGGCGACGGAAATAGACTCGAGTCACATGATGCCGTCATGCTGGTGTATCCTGAATCAAGCATTCATATGTGCATGAGCAAGTTGAAAAATTCGTTCCGCGTTCAATTCAATAAAGATAGCGTCTGATGAAAATTAGTGGTTGTGAAAGCGCATGATCTGAATATGGAAGTCGATTACGATTCGAATCCTTAAATTGTACTTCCGATACTCCACTCGAATTCACTTTAATATCAGTAAAACATGTACTGCGCACTTAAAAGTTTCCCGGGTAAAAAAAAGGAAAGTAAAGACTTAATTAAACTGGGAAAAGTTCGGCACAAGTTTAGACGTTGCTATGCATTTGTACTTGACGAGGGATCGATCCTATTTCAGAATTCATGTTCAGATTCTGGACCAAATGCTCGTTACAGCTAGCATCGCAATTTTAAACTTCATTCTTAAAACATAGGTTCAAATTCCATTGTCTTTGGAACGCTGTCCATTTTGATCATATCAGTTGGAAAATGTGGCTGGTTGCTCCTTCTAAATGTCGGGTCACAGGGTCCCCCCAAAAATTTCATTTTCATCTTCCCTGACTTCCGGGTTTTAAAAAATTTTCCTGACCAATGACAACGTCAAAAATTGACATATTTTGCAAAGTGACACTGAAAAATATCTTGCAAAATTTACACTAAGGACAATTTTGTATTAGCAAAATGTTGAAAATTTTTACTCGGAAAACGTGGAAAATTTTGCAAACATCGCAACAACATGACTACGTCGAATTTCCCTGACTTTTTCACAATTAATAAGCCATTCTTCCCTGACTTTTCCAGGTTTTCCAGGTATGTCAGGTTGCCAAGCATGCGCTCAACATTCTCTGCTTTCACACGAATATAGCGTTGGTCAGTTCTAGCAACATAACGCGCGGAGGCAGCAAAAGGTCAATGAGGCCAAAACACGAAAGGGTTGAGAAAAAAAAATGATAATCTCGCTTAGTTCGCTCAAAAAACGCTGACTTAATATTCGCACGCTCGAGCTTATTTCACTATTTTCCACGCTCAGAAGCGGACTAGCCTAAATGTCAGAGATAAGGTTATGACAATTTTCGTGCATTTATTATTCCAATTTTTAGTTATCTACGAAAATCAACACGAGTCCTGGTTGTTTGTTGGGTTTCTAGAAAAAAAAAAAAATAAGAAAAACGTTCTGGCCCGCACCGCAAAAACTGGTCCTGGAATGCGAGATTAAAAATGAATTTCCTTCGCACTGAAAGGCCTACAAAATGCGTCGTGGACCACAACAGGCCTTTTATCGTTACTGCAGGCAACGTGGCGGGGAAAAAACTATTAAGGGTGTATTAAATCTGGGCCTAAGGACTAATGTTTTGGACTGACTTCGTAAAAAACGACGGAAAAAAAATAACATTCTTCTGGTATGGCGTTGAGCGCTATCATCTGTCAAATGGTTATCCGAAGCTTGTGGCTGGTTAAGAAATAGTTAAAAAAGGTAACGATTCCATAAAAAAAGTGCTCGTACTGGTTTGGTGATTACGTTTTTTTCCCTTCTGCTGCTGGTTCCCTCGACAAAGCCCCTGCAGTCCCCTTAAATTGCACCAGTTTTTAAAACGAGATCTGCACACTCAGTGGTGCATGCCTGCGAGGGAGCCAACAAAAGGCCCATTTCTCATGTTTTTCTTCTCCTTCTTTTTCGCGAGAATTGGTTCTGTCATTATCACGAACCATTGGAGCACGAGGCTTGGAAATGCAAGAAAAGACGCCCTTTTATTTGGCAAAACGATGACTTTGGGTGGACACGGAAAATGCGCTGCGGACAGAGATCTTGGACCAGCACAACCTTTCATTTTGGCATCCCCTTTGACGTCTAATTTACGAAACAAAAAATATAGCAATTTGCGGTGAAACTCTAGAAAAAGACATTTTGGCAAGCCCAAAACCCTGCGTCGCCCCTCCTTTTATAAACACCAAGCACGGGCCGGTTCCAATAAAATACCGACTTAAAAATTTGAAACATTTTTCGAGAAAGCGCCACTTATATGTAACACTTGAGCATACGTGCAGTATGTAGATGGCGCCACCAAGCAACGCCATTGGTTTTCTTTATCCTTTTTTGATAGTTTAACCACAGATGGCGCAGTTTTGAATTAATGGTCTCAACGCCAAGCCTACCATTTCACTGAGGCCATGCCCCTTTTGAACATTTGACGAACGATGGTGCTCTGCTGTCCAAGATCACTTTTTTAAAGTGATATGTTGTCACAAACCATAGGAAATGAAATGACTTTGAAACGCGGCCTCAGAAGGACCTCTATTATTGATTGCGGGCTGGAGCACCAGTCATATATTCAAAAGCATGACATTACAGTACCTTTTTTGGAGGCTGATGTATATGATTCCAACCGAATAAATAATTACACCATTCCCCGAAATCATTTGATATTTTTTGTGGTTAGATGTCTTGTATAATTAAAATGTTAGTGTGCGACCAATCCGTTAATCTCCCGCACAAAGGACGTTAATAACGTCAATAATTTCATAAGGTAATAAAAAATGCATTAGTGGGTGATGTTTATTCGGTGCATTTTCATTAGCCGTATAGTACTAGCAATAAAATGAAAATATACTTTTTTACTCGCGTGCATCTCTAAAGTAACTGACTTAGAGCGTACCAATATGTCACGGTGAAAACGACTTTTTCTGACAACGTCATTTTTGCGTTTATTGGTAAGTCCGTTGCGAATTTTATGCAAAGTGTTTCCGAAAACAATGAAATTCGTGTGATCATGGAAAAATAACCGAATTGAGCAGCTCATGTTCGGATTCATCCATATATATTCTTAGTTTTTTCGGCAAAACGCTACAGATGGCGTTGCTGTACATGTACTTTTCAAAGGTGGGTTTTCATTTTCTCGCAATTTTCGCGCAAAAATTGCGAGAAAGTTGCGCGATAAATGTAAATGGATTATCGCACGTCTTTGCTTGACGTCACATCCTGTGCGCCGTTTTTGCGGCATCTTCGCGTCACTTTTGCGAACAGTTTAACATATTTAACTTGGTATGATTTGCGCGACCTTTGCGACACTCAAAACTATGTTGTTTTTACTACTTGTACTGCGCATGTCTGAGAGTCATTTCATTCGTAAACGTTTCTGTAAATTTTTCCATAAAAGTCGCAAAAATGACCCAGTGGACATAAAAATAAATTAAACATTAGATAAAATAATAAAAAACGAAACAATTACGTAGTGAAAATCTACGCTAAAATAACGTAGTTGACTTGATGACAATTCTGAGGTGATAACGCACGTCTTTCGTTTTCATTGCGGTGCTTTGTGGGAAGTTATTTCGCCAGCAGACGACGTGATAGTTTGGAGGGTTGACGAAACGCAAAAGCAAAGAGAACGCAGAATATTTAATGAGTAGCGCAATTTTTGCGCGAAAATGTAAACCCACCTTAAAGGAAGCGAACCTGGACCAAGCGTTCTTCAGTGGTTAAAGGGTAACAATTTCGTCATTAATTAAATATTTTTTTCGTTCAACAATAAAAAATGTGCTCGTATTTTTATGAACCATAATATACTGAGGCAAGATGCGTTCTAAAGTGATGGATGCTGAAAATCCGAGCCATTCACAGCCTGCATCTTCAGCTGATTATTACCGCCGCATCTTCGGTCAACGTTTGGCCAATAACCCCCGCTTGACCGGTTCTTTCGGTGTTTTTTGTTGGCCCACTGCTGAATTGGGAGTGTGGGGAAATGCTAGGGGTGAGGCACGTGCGCTCCAAAAAAAGAGGTGCTATTCGGACGCGTTTCGCAAGAGGCGCTCGTTATTAAAGCTGCAGCATGGACTCTTTTTTTGACTCTTTGTCCTGTCTCGCTGCAGGAGGTGGACCAAGTATCCCTCGGTTCCATACACTGTACTGCATTTGGTTAGGTTCAAACCTGCAATAGGTGAATCGGTCAGCTCTGTTCAATGCAGTATGGTGTATTATTCTGAGAAAAAGATTTAGGTTCGAAATAATTCGAATAGTTTATTCTCACCCCCCCCACCCCCCCCCCATCCTTCCCTTCCTCATCCAAAAAAAAAAAATTGAAAGAGCACGAGCCAATTTCAGTGCATGAAAGGTGCTTTACCCAAAATACTCTTGCACCTTGTATGTATCGATCGGTGACACAAATACAATCAACTTTTAACAGATTTCCGCGCTGTCGTAGCCCAACTCAAAGGTTAAAAGAACAGTTCCATTTCCTAAACTTAGAGCATCGTGTAACGACTTTAATCATTCATGCAATAGCAGAACACCTAAGAAGCATCACGGTCTATAGGTGAGCTGTCTGAAAACCGTTATAAACGTGCGATGAATTGCTGTACACAACATTGCAGCTGTGATTGTAGCTTTCTGAGGAATCAATATTTCATTCCCACGTCCAATCCATGGCCGCCATTAAATGCGATTTCCAGGAACAAACGTTTCATATCAGTTCGAGACATACATCGTTTTTGGATATCAGTTACAAATTGTCAATTTTCCACATCTGGCTTGACACAGGGTGCAAATGGGAGGACATCCTGCTCGATGCTGGTCTTCCGGATTGCTCCGAGCAGTTTTTGTTGTCGAAAGATAAAACGCCATTGGAAATTTGGTTTCAGACCTGTCATTTGAACGCACATTTGACATGTCGTGAAAATGAAACTTTGAAAATGATATCCATGTTCTCCAGGTTGGAGAACTTAGTCAGCGAAGCACGTTGGGAATGAATCTCGAGATAAGACGCTCCCCGCCAACTAATCTCATGGAAATGACCGTATACTGTATGGCCATCGTATTTGAGGTCTCACTTTTAATTGCATTTTTACTTTTACTCCACAAACCTTGCTTTTAAACATTCGAGATAAGTCTCCAAATGACTGGTGAGCCATTCTGCATCATCGTAACCCACTTTTTGGCCTACAATTTCATATTTACCGACATGTGTCACCTCCATAAGGTTGCGAAACTTAACAGCGTGACAACGAAACAAAAAGCATTCGAAATAACGTGAGCGTCTAATATAGGCTGCCATCTTGGTTATAATCATTGTTACTCGCTCATGAACCCAGAAATGTGACCCATAGCGGTAAGGTCTGGCAAGAATTCCCCAACGTACGCAGGGTGGCCACAGGTCAGGGAAGTCAGGGAAAAGTTAGGGAAAAAAATCGTGGTCAGGGAAGTCATGGAAATGTCAGGGAAATTTGTGAGTGGTCAGGGAAATTTTCCGAAAT
>JAQGAO010005848.1:0-13058 GCA_034697705.1 Ommatoiulus sabulosus
AATGCTCAGAAATATGCGCTTGACTTTTCGGACACACCTAAAATTGGTAAGTTTCCAGATATAATTTGCCTCGTGTACGACCAGCTTTATCAAGCGAGGACTTAGAAGTTTCGGTAAATTTTGAGCAGAGTTATTGGTATTGATTTGCTTTTCTTGTTTTGAATTCGCAGTAGAGGCAATTCTGCGGATGCACGAAGATTCTTCATTTCTGGAAGCCTAACAAATGCTCGTTCCGTGTGTTTTGTTGTCCCATTGGTTGGCTCGTTCATTCCCTGTTTGTTATTTCCTTCGATGGCCACGGGGGGTCTTAGCTGCTTTTTTAACATTGAACAGGAGGCCGCGTTGATTCATCAACAGGCCCGAAATCTAGTCTAACCTTGGCCTAGCTTTTTTTCCTTTTTTCCTAAAACAAAAAATGTTTACGTTTTCGCACCTCTGATGAAGCCCCGCCAAATTGCCAGAATTTGCCGAGCTGTAAATAACGGGCATTTTGGCGAGGGACTGTCCAAAAAATCCCTTTTTCGAGAAGATTAACCGGATTTCACATTTGGTAAAAAATGGTGGAGAACTTAAATTAGTTCGTATTTATTTTCGTAAGGTCGGAGCAGATGGTTTTCACTACTGAAAAAAAGCCTTATTGGCTGATGTAGTGCGTTTTTGTTGAGGATAACTGGCTAGGGCAATGACAGGAAAGCACCTAGATGTTTATCAAAATGTTCAATTAAATCTTCCCGAATGGAACGCTTTATAAGACGCAGTACGTTTTAAAAGTAAAGTTTTATGTAGCCTACTATTTACGAAACGTGACACTAATGGGAGCGTGGATGCGTATACAGTCGAACATCGTTAAAACGAACTTCGAATACGTCAACATTTGTTCGTTGAAACCGTAGTTCGTATTATCGAAAGTCAAAAAAAAAAGATGACTTCGACGATGAGAACTAAAGTTTCATCGAAGTTTGGATGAAATCGTACCCCATGCGTATGAATGTTAAGGTCATGCAACTTTTATCGGGAATTCTCCATTATAACGAACCTTTTTTCCGTATTGTCTGAAGTTCGTTTTAACGAAACGTGTCGCGAATGCTTGGGAAATCAATTTTATTTTTTAAATTTTTTTGTTCGAAAATTTGTAATATCCGAATTCAAAATTCGTCTTAAACGAAGAAAGTAACATTATTCGTTTGTACCCTATTGGATGGGGACTGGAAATGAGTTCGGCAATTAGAAATTCGTATAAAGCGAGTTTTTCTTAAGAGGTTCCACTGTTTATTTTTTGTCCGAGAAGTATTTTTTTTTAACATTCCGTGTGTTATTTCGTACGCTCAGTTTGAAGAAAATTTTAAATATCAGTATTTTCTTTGAACTTGAAATAAAGCATTACTCAATGATATCGTTATAAACCTTTTAATATAGCATATTTTAGGATTCAAGCAAGTTATTGACAAAAGTTATCCTTATTTCAAACATGCTTTTTAATATATTTCGTAATAATTTTGACTTATAACTATGTTTTTCAAAGCCTTAAGGAGGCAATTTTGGAGTTTCGGATGTCCTAAAAATGGTCGAAAAATTGCCGTTTTTCTTTCGTACATTGAACAAAATGTCCCAATTAAATGTCCAAAATATGGGTAAATTTTAATGAATGACGTCATCAATATGTTCTGATGGCGTCATCCATAAAAATTGCGACGCCATCTACTCAAATTTTGATGATGTCCTACATTAAAATTGTGATGTCCTACATTAAAATTGTGATGTCCTACATTAAAATTGTGATGTCATCCATTACAAATTGTGATGGCGTCATCCATTATAATTGTGATGACGTCACCGGTGAAAATTTTGAAAACGTCACACATGAAAATTCTTATGATAACGTCATTTATAAAAACAGATGATGTCGTCATTTAATAAAAAACTGATGATGACGGCATTTTTAAAAAATTGATAATGACGCCATTCATAACAACATGATCACGTTATTCATTAGAATTAGGATGGCATCATTTGTTAAATTATGGTCATGTCGTCGTTTATTAAAATTTGGATGACATCATTTGTTAAATTGCGATCATGCCGTCATTAAAATTAGGATTAATGTCGTCGTTCATTAAAATTAGGATGACATCATTTGTTAAATTACGATCATGTCGTCGATCGTTCATTAAATTTAGGATGACGTCATTTGTTAAATTATGATCATGTAGTCGTTCATTAAAATTAGGATGACGTCATTTGTTAAAATACGATCATGCCGTCTTAAATTAAAATTAGGATGACGTCATTTGTTAAATTATGATCATGTCGTCAATCCTTAATTTCTGATGTACAGTACATGTAAATTCTAGATGTACTTCTACGGATAAACAGTCACGTAATTTCATTTTGTTGTTTATATTATGTGAAAACACGACCGTTATATTCTTTAAAAATACAGCATTTTACGTCAGATCTTACGGAGCTTCGACGTCTCGTTGGCCCAGCCCCGAGCATGCGTGCGGCGCCCCTAGCGGAGCACACGAAAAACAGAGTGCCGAGTCATTGGCTGTAGGTCAAAAAGGGATATTTTTCTAACGGATGCGTCACCTTTCATCCCATCTAAATATTTAATATTTTCGACGGGAATAAGCACTTTCCGGGCGAAGCACTTAACGTAGAAATCGCATGTTTACTCGGAGTGAAAATAAAAAAAGGTCAAATGCTATAGACCGAGCCAAAATGATTGATTATAGCAAAGGCGACATTTCAATCGAAGAAGTGACTGATAGACCGGAAATCGATATTACCCCCGACAAAATTGGCGACTGGTGACGTTGAGCGCCCATTTATAGCCTGGGCTGATAAATAATTATTTAATTAGATCTAGGAATTAAAAGGGCAAAGAAAATTAGCGCCGTTAATTATTATTGGTAGGAGGTGGGGAAAAAATATACGCTCAAATTGCATAATTTATGCGCTTGGCCCGATTTCAAGAAACTCGGGGTCGACGTCCGGTGAAGGGAACGAAGGGCGCGAAACAGGCCCGGAGAACAAAAGGGCCCTAAAGTAGGCAATCCAGCAAAACACGCTTGTTCGCGTTGATTGCTCGCTCTCAAGGGGCAGCTGAAAACACAAATTGGATCCGCTCTTGAAAAAAGCCAAGTTTTTGGCAGCGTCGCGCACCTAGGATTGATTCCAGGACAAGCGGATGGTAGAGGGCGCCACCATACACTCGGATTGCTCGCCGGATCGGAAATTGGTGGAGTTGGGTGCGTGAAAAATCTCGGTGGAGGTGGAAGAAAATGCGACTCGGATGTTCGCGGAATGAAAATAGGACTAAAGTTTGTCAAACAAAATCGTAAATGAAGGAATTATTTGGGAAAAACGTGCTTTTAAAATGGGATTTTTAAAAGTGATTTACTGTCGCCTGAAAGCGCATTGATCTGGAAAAGGAAGGTGGGGCGAAGGGGAAAGTCGATGAATGTTTGGGAAAGGAAACTTGGATAAAAGTATTTTTTAAAATCAAATATTACGCATTCCAAAATTGGAATGAAAAAGAATTTGAAAATATTACGAATTAACGGTTTTAACATTATTTAAAAATAGAATTTTAAAAAGTCAGCTAATGTTTAGAAAATCAGTGGGCCGTTCAGCAAATCACGCTTGTTCGCACTGATTGCTCGCTCTCAAGGGGCAGCTTAAAGCCCAAATTGGATCCACTGTTAAGAAAGCCATGCTTTAAGTATTTTAAAAATCAAAGTTTACGATGTCCAAAATAAGAATAAAATTTTTATTTGGAAATTTTTAGAAATAAGTTTTTATATTATTTAAAAGTCAGTGAATATTTATAGTAATACAGTGGGCAATCCAGCAACGCACGCGTGCTCTCACTGATTGCTCGCTCTCGAGGGGCAGCTGAAAGGCCAAATTAAATCCCCTCTTAAGAAAGCCCAGGTTTAAATATTTAAAAAATAAAACTTTACGATGTCCAAATGTTTCAATTAAACTTATTTTGTGTTTGGGAAGGGTTAAGATGTACAGTAGTGTTTCTAAAATAAGTGTTTAACGTTACGTTAGTCTTTTCGCGCTCGTTAGACACTCTGTATTTCGTTGGACGAAATGTTCGTTTTCCTCGGGGAGTAATCAAAGACCTGAATCTGATGAATGTGTGTCTGTCTGCACTGATTTTGCCCCATTTTTCTTCTCTTCGCATTTTTCTCGCTGAGTCCAAGATTGCTTTTTTGTGGAAATACAATAGTAAATGTCCAACCAGTGCAATACGAATGCCGCGTATTTTTTTTGCTTTTTTGATCTACATACATTGTCATATAAACGACCCCATTCACCGAGTGACATCCGTTTTTGCTTATGTCACTGGACTCGTGATGAATGGCCTGACCTCCTTTCACATATTTTTTTTTTGCGGAAATTTTTGCCAAAAAATCTAAGTAGAAAGAAGCCATTTAATGGAAGTCTCCGAAATGTGATTTACCGCACGAATTCTCATCTTTTAGCGTGGAAGCGAGAATCTAGGTGGCGCTGATTCTCGCGATTACCCAAATTTTATGTTTGTTTTTTTTGAAAATTTGTTTTTTCTCAATATCGGAATCATATGACCTTTTTAACACGCTGAATTTAAACTTGCGTTGAATAGATAAATTCGTATCATGCGAGTTAATTGTTCTTCATCAGTTTACGATGTCCTTCGTACTTTACGTTGAAATTTGACTCATCAAATAGGGTCAAATGCGTTTTTACAACCACAACACCCGAAGCAGTTCTGCTTTCGGGAATTCATAGACGGCCTTCGCACCAAAAAACCTGCTAAATGTGGCCAAGTTATATTCGAAGTCATTTCTTGGAAAGACCAACAACGGCGTCTTTCTTTCGCCCTCGCAGCTGACCCGAGGGTCTCTCATTCATCGGACAGACTCGAAGTCCCGAGAATCATTCACGGATGACCCCCTCGCGCGCCATCTCGATAAAATAGGAAATGACCAATGTCCATCCCGTCATTCGCACGCGGAGGTTATGCATTGTCCAGACGTTTTCTCCGTTTCTGATGGCATTTTTCTTTACTTCCGGTCCTGACCTATCCCCTCCGAGCGAGCTGTCGCTGACCGTGGTTTTTTCATTAGTGTCCACCACTGTCGTTATATATCTAATTAGGGTTCGGTGGCCAAGCCCCGCGCGCTGACCGGAAGGAGTTTTTCGTATCGATTCCTTTTCCCGAAACCCTTTTAACGCGCTCATGAAACTACGAAGAGACGCAATTAAAATACCCCTGGCTAAAACTAATTAAGAGGATTCCCCAGTGGTCCAACTCCCGCCATCCAAACGCTCGTCTAAATTAAGTCTGGAGATCCGAATTAGGAGGGGGGGGGGGGGGTACCTTTCCCCAAATTTCCGATCGACCCTCGTGGCGTCGCCACTAATGATGGCAAAAATCGATTTTAATTCTCGATTTTTGTTGGCAAATCGACAGAGATCGTCGAGGCTCCTCGTTCAGAAAAAGCAACAATCTTACTTTTTGTTCGCATGCATTTTTTTATTACGCTTATAATCTCTTTTCCTACGTGTTTATTTTGTTTTTTCTTCCTCTTTACCAGCGTCTTCTTATAATAGCTTCTTGGGGGTCTTTCGTTAATTACAACATTTCGACGTTAATCTTTGCGGAAATGTGCAAATAATTAAGTACAGGCAATCGGGGATGTGCAGGGGCTCAATATTTGACAACTCTCGCATATGCTTTTTTTTTGGAAAATGTCCTAATTTTTTTTCGAAAATCGCGCAAGCTTATGGAAAAATTTGCAATTATTTGTAAATACATGGGTAAATTACCCATAATTGTGTAATGTATAACGCGCAAATTTCGAAATAAAATTCGCCAATCTGTGAAATAAAATTCGCAAATTTTTTTAAATAAAAATAGAAAATTTGTGAAATAAAATTCGCATAATTTTGAAAAATAAAATCGCAATTTTTTTGTAACAAAATTTAAAACTTTACGTGTAATAAAAGTTGCAGCTTTCGAGGTAGAATTCGGAAATCTGCGAAATAAAATTCGCAAATCTGTGAAATAAAATTCCCAAATTTGTGAAATAAAATTCGCAAATTTGTCCTTTTTGGACAGAAGCGAAATGGGACTGGACTAGCTGGTCAGTTCAGCTATAAATCGAGCGGGCTGTCGAGATTTGCGAAAGGAGCATCCGCGCTAATTCGGCCAACGGTCATTCCATCCACAAGAAGCCGTTAAAGTCTCGAGACATAGTTACTTCCTGGTCGAAAGGGGCCTTCCCCTCGACGTTTGAGTGACGTACGAAACGTCCGGTTGTTACGAAGCAGAAATTAAATTTGCGGCCCTCTTTTATTTCCTCCGCTGGACAGTGGTCAGCATTTCTCCCGACATTGACGATCATTTTAACGGACATTAAGAGGCGGTCCCTGACCATAAAAACTGGCGTGTTGACCAGACGAAATCCATCGAGGGAAGTACACTTCAAAAAGCACGAATAAAACGCTCATTTGTAAAGAAACATATTGCGGACATGTCCCTATATCATAAATCCGTTTGTCCGGCGGTCGGCTTAATGGCTCCGGGCATTTCAAGTCTTGAGAAAGGAACGGACTTTTATAGACACTAGATGCTCGATGTTAAGGGAGAGCTACATGCGCGTAATATAACAGAGACAACGGCATAAGTTCCTATGGTCAATTAATAAATTCGTTTTAACGATTCGATATAAAATTCAATATTTGGCTATTGCTGATCATATCTCATTAGATAAAGTCATTGATTTGCATTCTATCGCGTAGAAATGACATGTCAGTAACGACTTTTGTGTATTTGGAGTGTATTATATAATTACAACTTTTTTGTTTAACAATATATAATTTTAAAAAAATGTAAATACTTACAATACGTACGATGAAATAGATGTACATGCATTTTTAAATCATAAGAGCAAATTATTTTAATAAGGTCAATTGTTAAACGACATAGACGAAATAGACGTTCATCGTCTATTTCGGTCAGCTGCTTATTTCGGTCAAAATAGCTGCAACCAATGCGATCGAATTAAGCGGCTTTCACTGTACATGAATTTATGAAAATTTGGAAAAGGGATGAAATACTAAATATATTAAAAATTATAATTTAGAATATATTCTATTCTGAAAATTTATCTTCTGAAGCCATGTAGAACGTGTGTTGAAACACCCACTCATGTTTTAGCAACGCGACCTTTGATACAATGGAACCTCATTAAGAAGAACACGCTTTATACTAATTTATGATAGTACAAACTCAGTTCAAGTCCCCGTCCTATTGGGTATACGCGGACGAATAATGTTAAATTCTTAGTTTAAGACGAATTTCGAATTCGGATATTACACATTTTCGGCTAGCACGATGACGAATGAATTTTCGCGTTTTCCCAGCATTCATGCCACGTTTCGTTAAAACGAACTTTAGACAATACGAACAAAAAGGTACGTTATGACGGGGAATTTCCCGATAAACCTCGCAGAACCTTCCCATTCAAGTACACGGGGATGAAAATTTAGTTCTTATCGTGGAATCATATTTTGTCCGACTTCCTATAACACGAACAAATTGTTGACGTCCCTTCAGATTCGTCTTAACGAGATTCGACCGTAGCATAAAGATCCGTAATCGTAGCCTATTTGATTCTCGCAGTGATAGTAAAATATCATAATTGTGAATCATTGGCTAACTATCTCTCGATTGCTAAATCCCAACCAGTTTAGTTCGACATCACGCTTCCGTCCCTACGACGCAATGTGACACTAATCAAATGTTATGTCTCGTAAATCGACGACTTCGTCTCTGATTAGGCTAATCCGCTATTATCGGAATGTCATCGTGTAGATAACGCGACGTTAAAGGGGAAACGTTCGTCCAGTTTTAAATTTCGTATCCGAGTTCCAGCGCCATCTATGATGCTTTCTGGGCAACGACCTGCTGGGAAAGAACTTTAATGGGATTTTCGGAGGGATTTGAAGCTCGTATTTACTCTTAGTCTTATCATCTCAACTCCCAGGCGTTCATCTCTCCAGGAACTACGCGGAAAAAACACGAGCTCGCTCATAATTAAATCTTAATGTAATCCTAACTGATAGATAAAAAGCTTTTTAATGGTTTTCCCTTTGCTCGTATCGAATGAATGGCATCCGTTCCAGAGTAACACGTGTGCGTTACGCCCCACATCCGCTCAATTTTGACGGATTTATGCGCCAACCGATGTTTTGAAATACTAACTATATCCCAACAAAGGATAACAAGATCCTAACTATTTCCTTACAAAGGATGACATCCGAACTATATTCCAACAAAGAATAGCAAAATCATATCTACAGTATATCCTATCCATGGATAACAAAGTCCTAACCAAGGGTAACACATTAATAGTTATATCCTTACCAATTGGATTATACATCCTAACTATATCAATTCAATTCAGTTCAACTCAGTACCCTACTATCAGTAAATAAATACCATGTGGTAGGAGGGTGTAATCCATCAACCCAAATTATTCGGTAGTTACCACCGCATTAGTGTGGAACCCAACATCATTGCAAATTTGAATTTCGTGAAGCTTAATGCTATCCTTTGGAAGAGAGTTCCAATGTCTAATGGCATGCAAGAAATAAGACCAATAGAATGGATCCGAATGAGCTCGGAGTTCCATAAGTGGATTGGAATGACAGGTATCCTAACTAAGGATAACAAAATAATAGCTATATCCTAACAAAGAATAAAATCCTAACTATATTCTAATAAAGGATAAAATCCTAACTATATCTTAACCAAGGGTAACAAAATAATACATCCTAACTAAGGATAACAAAATAGCTATATCCTAACCACGGATAACAAAATCCTAACTATATCCTAACCAAGAATAAAAACCCTAACTATATTCTAGCAAAAGGACAATAAATCATAACTATATCCTCAATTTTTCCTACGTACATCTCGAGGAACGTCAGAATTTATTCGTTTCAACCGTAGTTCGTATTATCAAGTTTGACCAAACAAGACTTCAACGATAAGAACTAAAACATCTTTGAAGTTGGGATGAAATCGTACACCACAGTATTTACACTGTATGAATGGGGAAAGTGCTGCCGCTTTTATAGGAAAATCCCCCCTTTATAACGTACATTTTTCATATGCATGTATGTTCTAAAGTTCGTTTTAACGTAATGTAGCGCGAACGCTCGGTAATTCGAAAATACATTCGTTTTAAGCGAACATTTGTAATTTCGGAATTTGTCTTAAACGAAGAAATGAACGTTATTCGTCCATTCCCTAGGACGGGGTGAGAAAATGAGTTCGTACTATCCCATCATACGGGGCTTCGTATGTGTCGGGCGTTGTGGATGGCTGGCTGGATGCTTGCCTGGTTCCGGGGCCGCGGTTATACGGAGTCCCGTAGCGGAACATTACTTTTTGTTTGTTTTGTACGTGATGACGCAAAACGCGTACAAAACGAAACAAAAAAAGAAAATCTTCCGCTACGGGGCTTCGTATGTTTTGTGGTTCGTTCCTTAGGCCTACTTCGTCACTTTCACTCGATCGCTTCGTTCTATCGGTAAGTACAGCCCGGGCATAGCCGGGCAAACCAGCTAGTTTGGTATAAAGCGAAGTTGTTCTTAATGAGGTTCCACTGTAGCTTTAGCTTCAACTTCCTGCGTCGATGCATCCCGCTCTCGTCGTATTTATTTACATTTTCGATTTCAATTTTAATATTTTTGGCGCTCCTTTCGTACGTTGCGTGCTTCACCTAAATCCATTTACGAGCTGGGCCTCAGCGTGTTGCCAAATTGATGCAAATTTCTCACTCATCTCTCCCTATAAGATGCAACCCTGAGTGGAATGGCATTTTCCACTAAAGCCGTAAGGGGGGTGACCCAGTTTACTCTTTCGGATGCTAGTCCACGGGGATTTACCCGTGTTTGTCAGATGCGATACACCGACGTGTTACAACAAATTTAAAGCGTAATGAGCTGGAAATGTTGGAGAACCTCCCGAGGTGGGCGCGCCCTCTGCCATAGGCTGCCTCGCTACGCTTTCGAGTTGTCCGGAAATGCCGCTCTGAGATGCGGCCTTTACTGATGAGCATCTTCGGAAAATTACATTTGACATATTCGGAACCTGGATTGGCTTTTCTGATCAACTTTGACTTTTTGAAACAAATTTAGAAACGTGTTTCAACGTGATTATTTTTTTCACGTGTTCTAGACGCTGCATTACTCACGACTTGTTTATAGGTTGATGGTTAATTGAATGAAAATGTTACGTGCTACGTGTGACAATGTGTTGTTACCTAGAAAAAATTAAGAGTTTATATGAAATGTACCTTAAAAAACGTACGAAAAATGTACGCACAATTGTAAAAATCATGTCAAAAAAATTTACGAAATGTAAAACAGGTTGGTATGTACTTTTTTTTACAAAATACGTTATATAATTAATTTATATACTATTTTTTAATAATAATGCATTTACAGTATATACTTAGTATTCCAAAAATTAAGTACTTATGTATGCAAGTTTTTAAAGAATTTAATTTCAAAAATAGTCGACCTAAAAATACACTTTTAAGATGAGGAAAAATAGTAGTTTGAAATAAATTACTAAATATAAATAATGCGCTTATTAAAAACTAACAACGATTTAAATATTATATAAGTATTTTTTGTAACGTAAAAACGTAATTTTTTTTCCAAATCATGCTTTGGAAATACTTGAAGGTGTATTCGCCAAGACGAATGGCATTTATCATATCGTGCTTGAGTTTTAATCTTACTTGAGACCGAGATCAAGCTAGATGTACGATAGCATAATTTTATCAAATTACATATGTAATATCATAGTTTTAGCAGCCAATAGTAAAGATGTTTCACGGCAGCATTTAGGTGCTCCACGGTGAAGCTATCTCATCGTTTTCCCGTAGAAAAACTACCCTGCATAGCAATTAAGCATTGCAGCGAAGCCCAATTAAAATTAAATTTTCTATAAACTCGATATCCGAATTGAGACAATTTTGAATACACGACTTACCGTTAAGACTAGCCCTAAGTGGTTTTTTACGCGAGTTAAGTCTTTTTAAAAAAGTGCGCTATCCGAGTGGAAATGGCTCACCTCCGTAAAGTGGGCACCCGTTGCCTGTCAACGGAAGCGTTCCTCGTCAGGGTGTTTACGATAATCTGGTCAAAAAAGCATTTTGCCCAAGTTAAATTCCCAATCCGATATTTTATCTCTTTATTCCGCGAGGGGTTTTTTCAGAGCGTTTAAAAAGAGCAGCGTTTTGTACGCCGAGGCGTAAACAGATCTTTTCGTGCCTCCCTTTTTGGTTGCTGATAAATGGATGATATTTAAAATCCCAAAGACAGATTGAAGTGGAAGCAAACTCTCGAGTTGGGGAAATGAACTGAAACTGAAATAGCTGCGTTTTTACACTTTTCTCGTATAAAGTGCCTTTCACTATCTATCTTCTATCTATACATGGATATGTAAAGAAGAGCTGTATGTGTGGATCAGTGGAGGGATGGATAGGTAAACTGTTCCGCAACAACGTTTGATCCACTCACTCGACTGCTTCGAAATTTTCCATCAATACTTTTGAACACCAGAGAATTAAACTAGGGGGGTTTGCGATCCAGAAAACATTACCCCTTCCCCATGTTGGCACATTTTATCCCATTTTCACTCCCAAAATGGCCGCCTAATAGGCTGAACCATGTAAATTTTGTGAAATCTGAACCGTGTACGTTTTATGAAAATGCACCACCCATAATGCATCGCATTAGAAAGCTCAGCTTCGTGCATTCATTTTGGAAAGTAGACCTAAACGAACCGCATCACTATCGGTATTGGTCGGTAAGTTTTTTAAGTACAGCCCGGGCAAAGCCGGGCCTTCCAGCTAGTACTGTATAAACAAGACACGGAGTGGAACTTGCTCCGGTTAAGGCGCGACCGCTGGAATTTTTCTACTGGAACTTACATGTATTTGGTACCATATTTATATAAAAAAAATTGGACATCAAATTTCAAATATGGAGATATCGAGAATTAGCAATAGTGCATTCTGGTTTGCCATTTTGTAAACTGATAAAAGCATTCCTGAAATATGTAGGAACGTAAGATTTATTTAGTAAAATACATATTAATGCAGGTAATACTTGGAATTAGAGTAAAGGGATATCACGGCGCTAATTCAATAGCTTCGAAAAATACCTTAAATAATAAAATACATTCGTAGAAAATTTTCTAAATTTCAGATGGAACAATAATTTTAGAGAACTTAAGCGTCAATAAGTTACACTCTGTAATTGGAAAACCAGTAAGTCAAATATAAAAACTCTCAATAGCTTAATTAACATCAATTGAATAGATATAAATCAATTATTTTTCAGCTCAATTTTCATTTGGTTACATTTTCATTAGACGTTAATGTTTCGTATAACGAAACATTTCGTTTAATATATCAGAAAAATATATCTAAGAAATTCTGATGAAAAATGTAGGAAAATCAAAATAAATTGTTAAAAGCGTTTTAATTGATAAAATTGTTTCAGCCGAAATGTTACAAAAAATTGAGTTGAAAAAATGAAATGTATGAAAATGTATGAAATTCAGCGCAGATATCAAAACTCCGTGAAAACCACAGAAATGAAATAATTTTAAATATAATTACCGGTAAACAACTTTATGATTATGTATGAAAAGTATAACTACGGCCGAACCTCGTTAAGACGAATCTCAATGCACGTAAACATTTGTTGGTTCAAAAAGTAGTTCGTATCATCCAGGGTGGCCACGGGTCAGGAAAGTCAGGGAATAAAATAGTGGTCAGGGAAGTCAGGGAAATTTTCCCTCACTCAGTCTGCTAGAAGCTCCATCCCTAATCCTCTTCAATCCACCCTAGAATTCCCCAGCTATAGACTTTTAACAAAATCTAGTATTTTGCGAAGCTTCTCATTGCAATTGTTATTTTATTTTTCATTATGACAAAAAAATTGATATGAATTAACGAGTAAGTTTTGGT
>JAQGAO010005849.1:0-13058 GCA_034697705.1 Ommatoiulus sabulosus
CATGACTTCCGGTTGCTTTGGCTTGCTCGGGCTAGAAACTGCTCTGCCCTGGTGTTGACAATTGGAATTCGCCATTACAGCGTGTGACAATACACACGCCAAACATGTTTTGCTAAGAACTGTTTTTTTTTGTATTTTATTTTTTTAACAAATATGTATGGAAATTTACTTTTCTGAAATGGTTTCCTGCATCACGTGTGAGTTCTCGAAAGCGTCAGTAGTGGACAATTCTTAGACTCAAGTGACGTCATAACGGGAATAAATTGATATTCGGGAGTGAATTGAGGGGACATAGGCTGGTTAGGACACCGGAAGTCCTCCTAAATCAGTACACAACATGGCACCCATCACGTTTCCGGTCGAAACGGGCAAAAAACAATGCTCTTATCAGGAATTGCTACTACAAATTTGGAACAAAAAATCTGTTTTCAAGTCAAAAAAGTAAGACGCAGCAGGACCACCATCTTGGATTCGTGTCTAGTAACGAAACTGAGCCAGGAATGATAAAACGCAGGGTTATTTCATTCGCCGCCATTTTGTTGCTGGCAAAATTCCTTCCGAAACAAGAAAAAACTTTGTACACATTTACACGCACGCCCACGTAACGTTTCGTTCGAAGAACTGGGGGGGGGGGATGAAATGCCCGAAAAATGCGACCAACGAATGATAACAGCAAATTACACATTGGGCAGAATGCCGACGGTTAACCGGTTAACTGACAGACGGCGAATTAACGGATCTTTCGACCAACTGGATAAGAAACTGCGGGATTTCCCCTTTAGACAAAATCAAGGAGGGTGATTGGAGGTTTTGGGTGTTGGTGCAAGCTAAGCACTGACCTGTATCCCTCAATTTTAGTGCAAAAAGAACAGCAAAACATTCAAAAATTCCACTAAGATATTGCCAACTGATATGACTGGTGTTGTCACTCCTTGAAAGCCCCATGGGAAGAAGTAAGAGCCCTAGGGTCAAGCACAAGCTGTTATGGAAATCAGAAGAAAGGGAAAAGTTGGAAAGGTTAAGCTTCAAATTCAACAAAGCTTTTGTGGCTCCTGTTTTAATCGACTTTGACAACAATTTCTGAAAATGTTTATTTGGAAATCAGAAAAATTAAAAACAATTGAAATTTTCTTAGAATTTAAAATTGTCCATATTTTCCAAATAAGAATGGGAATATAATTAAGAAAATCAGTTTTAAATATATATATTAACTTACTTAAAAACACTTGATATATTTTACATGAAAAGAAATTAAAACAAGTTTTGTGATTTCGCAAAAAAAGTATAAAATGACGAGATAAAAATTCGATGGTTTTCATCAAATAAATGTTAAAATTAGATATTAAAAGACACATTTGTTAAATTTACTGTATTTTTTTCCCATTCCTATCATTTTTTTATGATAAAACAGGCTTTTTTCACAAAAGCTTTGATAAACAGTGTGTATGCTGGTTCCAAGTGTTGGTTGATATTAACACGGGAGTTTTGTCCAACAAAAAGCAAAAACAACAATGGCTTACTTTGAAGTATTCATTTCCAGTGGTAGACTTTAAATTTTTTGGTGTAAAAATTCCATTACATTTATCCTTAGTGTTATAAAAACTATGAAAGTGGAGCATTTCAGTGACGTCCATAAACTGTTAACTGTCCAATACTTGAATTCAAAAGCAAAATGCATTTTGGGCAGTTTTTTTTAAAAAAAATGTAAGTAAGAAAGTTAGAAGATTCCAAATGGATTTTGTCACTTAATTCTTGTTTTTTGAAAAATTGATTAAAATTACTCCATGTTTACCATCCTAACCCCTGGGCAGTCATTTCAATGAATATATCAAGCAAGTGATGCTTTTGTTCTCATCGGGAACGAGGCATAGCAAGTATGCAGCGCCATCGCGGCTATATCATCCCCAATGCTGCCAGCTAACCATTCCAGTTTTCCCCAAGACAAAACGGCGAGAAACCAGGCGGCACACGACTAAAACTGACTAAAATTTCCGAGTTATCGCTAAGTATAGACACCGAATCACATCTACATTGGTGTTCCACCAAAAAAAAAAAAAAAAAAAAATCCAAAACATTGCTTGTTTTTGTCAGTTTAATATTTCACACTTACGTTGGGAGAGTTACTTTACATCGTGCCTGGTTGGGATCATGGCTATGATTCGAGCGACGTGATGACGGTGAGATAGGGGTGTTGGGGTGGGGTCAAGGGTAGGGTATCAATTCATACATTTCCCTGCAGGTATATATATATTTTTTTTATTTTAAAATCGGTTTCGCACCACACTTAGTAGAAGAGCTATTTATCCTAACTAGACTACGAGTTGAACTTTCACTGGGTTGAGATGTGCCACGACGATTTTTTTTTCTCACTTTGGCTCCGGCATCGTGCGGATCCGAAGCGAGGTTCCACTCCGGATTCCGGAAGTAGGGGGGCGGGGCAAGTGCCGTTTTGGAACGCATTTTCGCCTGGCCCCGATCCCCGTTCTTTAAAATCTTTTCAGCACTGTACATATTTATAAATACCCTACTAAACCCGTTGTTCAAAGGTATACGAAGGTTTTGCGGACGCAAAACGAAAAACGAACAGGATTTCTACCGAGGGCGCGGGGGGTCGCTCGTCAAGTACCGGGTATTGCACCGCTTTCAAGCTTCAAGTTTCTCACGCTTGGCGTCGACTTTACGCTTCCCTACAAACAACAACTGACTGAGAACACACGTTAAAAATCTGAAGAAAATAAAACTCACGCGTCTGAACCACGTGGTTCGGGAGCTCGTGAATCAACCGTTTCTGGGGACCGGAAACCGGATCTTTCTCCGCAAAAAAACAACACACAAAAAATCCGAATGAAGCTCCACCAGCAGAAAACCTCCACCTGGCGGCGGAGCAGCAACACAACCTATGTTATACTCGCTTTACGCTGCATGATTATTGCAGGAATTTCGTCAAATCGTAGCTTAAACATTGTTTTAAGTTCATTTTTGGTGAGTAAAATGTTGCAGGTTTTCTGCTGGGAAAGTTCCATCAGGTGGAAGTTCCATTCTATGGAGGGATTCACAGTGGGGCTGAGACATGGGAAATTCAGGCAGTGGTACCGGTTGACACGTGGGCAAATTCCTTTGGTCCATTGAGAACATCAGGGCCTCATGGAGTTAACATTCAAAATCATCGGCCCTTATATCAGCCTAGGTCCAATTAGTTCACTTCAAGGCCGCCATCTTGATGAAGGACAATCCTGCTGCCGAATACCTTTTAGGAGGAGACAGCATTGGACATCCTGGCTCATCAACGGTTAAAGACGCCATCACGATTTATTACAGTAAAACCTCGATTTTATGATCATCTATTATATGAACCTTCTGTTTTATGAACTCATCAGCACGAGGCTCCTGCCGACCACGCCGTGCGTTTTTTGACTGGCGCAGGCTTCAACCTTGTGAAAACTAATTAAATACATTAGGGTACCTCGTTTGAGGCCTGCTGGTAGCAGTAGTCCAGCTATTTCAACTAAAAAAAATTAGGGCTTTGGCTTTGACAAAAAAAAATAAAGATGGTGAAACAGAACAAGATTCATGATTTTTTCAAACCGGCCCAACAAAAGTGATATACATGTACATGAACATGTAATGTGATAAAATAACTTTAAATACTCAAATGACTTGTTTCCTATTTTTTTAGAATTAGTTTTCTATTTTTTTGAATTTCAACCTCGATTATCTGAACTTTTCGATTTTTTGAAACACCTCTGGTCCCAATTAGGTCATAAAATCGAGGTTTTACTGTAAACGCAAACTACAGGAATAAACAGAGTTGCGCCAACATCGGCTCATCCGCCGATTACCAAAACGTAACATCTCAATGCATGTTGAATGGGTCAATAACTTCTACAGTGTGTAATGAATCTAATGATAACAAATGAACAATGACTGTGTCACGTGCTTTTGCTTAATGTTAAGACCAGTTGAAAAGTTTCTTTAATGCCCACTCAGGTCATTTAACGAGTGCGTTACTAAAAGGGCTTACGTTTAAGCCCTTTTAAACAGGTCGGAGCAAATGGGCATTAGCGATGTTGCGCATGCCCATAATTTCGCGTTAACGCGATCATGCTATAATTCATACGTGAAGTTTGGACGGAGGAAGGGAATGGGAATAAAATCCTACGAAACAAACGTATTAATGCAACCTTCATCTCATCGAAACGTGAAATGGAGATGTTGCTCATCCTGCGCGGAGTTTCGCAGAAACTGACCAGAAAAAAAGAATTCGAAGATAATATACAAGATGGTTTAATTCCCTTCAATCACTTTGCTTCGTCATGCGAAGAAGTACATGTATCTAAGCTGCAATTTTTTAAAACAATAATTCTCTGAATATACAGTACATTAGCACGTGGTGTTAAGCCTCAACAAATTAAAGAGCGCACCATCACTACGTCTTATATGACGCAACATATCTATCGCTTAATTCAGAGGTTCCCAAACTTTTTTGGCCTACCACCCCCTTTTCGAAAAAAAACTTACTTACCGCCCCTTTTTCAGAAAAAACCCACTGACTCACATTCTTGAAATGAATACTGTAACCCATCATTGTCTTGTTTTGATGCTGCTGAAAACATACCAGGTTAAGTTGGATGTCTTCTTTAAGCATTTGAAAGTAAGATAATTAGGCAATCCCCTTCCTCTCTAATAGAAGCACCATAGTGCTATTTGCACATAGAAATTACATTTCTAGTGAGACTATCTCCATTCTGCATCCTGATTGGTTGAAAAAGCTATGGGCGCATCATAGAAATAAAGCCACTCGAAGGCTACTTTTTCTTTATAGTTGCGTGCACATGGTTGCGCGGTATTACAACCATTTCACGAAAGCAAAATACGATTGCAGTATAAACCACTGACCAATCAGAGGACGAGAATCTTAAAAATTGCTGCCATCTTAGGAGTCCAGGTCGGTATCAAATTGATTAACGTTAGATCGTCAATGTAAGTCTATGTGAAAAAATTTCTAACCAAGCGAGAAAGTGAAGCCGCTTTTTTCGACGTAATCTTCGAATAATTATAGTTACCGATATCATTAAAAGTACCAACGGATACCGTTTTTCAGGCGAGTACAATCGTTACGTTGTTGCGTTGAATTCTTTTCACGAAAGGTTTAACGAGGAGACGAAATGCTTGATTAACGTTGGCCTACGTGAGGAAGCAGCTATTAGTACCGACGTTTTTCACGCTCCCGTTCGCTTTTCTATGATAATAGAAAGCTATCATTTCAAAATTTCATTACAGGGACGGGAATTGCCTAATTAAAAAGTTTATTTTTTTCGACTTAATACATGTACATGTATACGTCCAGAACTTGGAATACCTTTTTTGAGTTGTGGCACTTCTGAAGCGGGTGCGATATACTGTACATGTTCATGTACAATACGCATGCCACTCGATGCCTATATATACTTGAAGGATAATTACTCTATCGAATTGCCTATAAAGGTAACCTGATATTCGTTTAATACTGGCTTTTATTACAATTTCAGAAACAAACTTATGCCGCCTCCTGCATGAGTATAGGGTGCATTTAAATGGCCAATTCAACTTTAGGTCTTGATGAGAATCCGAGCATTAAACTATGACGGCATTTCTAATGTTACGCTTATAAAATCCCTTCGGGTATGAGTATTCATATACAGATATATATATATACACACCAGCGTGCAATGCGTTATAAAAATACCGTTTAATTGCCGTTCCAAGTTATCTCGAATTGCCTTTCCGGAACATGTACGACGCGCACGTGTGCACGTAGGTATAGCCGCATAAACGGCGCACCTATTTTATGGCGGGTAATAAAAGTAAAGCGAGTATTTTCCGAAAAGATTTACGTTTGATATTCCTAACTGTACTTGAATTTAAGAGCCATAAACAAAAATGATGACTGAACTACGTTAACCCTCTATCGCGCGTGTATATTTGTGTAATATATTTGGCGCGAAGATTCATCTCGCGAATGGGACAAACTGTGTCACAAATTGCGGTTGAACATGAAAGGAGAGAGGTGCTAGGGCCTCGATCGTGTTTACGCTCGGGTTAAATGTTTTCACCCGTGGCAGAGCGCGTCCCATAATGGATGTACGTGAACCGGTGACATTGGAAATGCATTTCCATATCGATTTGAACGTATAGCAAAACGGAGAATTATCCTGTTTAACATTTATATTGCGTGCAGGGTGGCGCTCGGGGTGTTCGGGGGATTGACACGCCGATGTATAGACTCGCGCTTATTTTTTTTTATGTTGAGCTTGTTTTTGCTCGTCTTATACGTAATAAACTTACCAAAATGACGGTTAATACTCCCGTGTCCATTTATCGAGGCATTGGCAGTTAGGGCACGTGCCTTTGAATAACGCATAAGATGAATATGCGAAGCCTTTGCAACCTTCTTATATACGGAAGCGTGCTCGGAGGAATGAAACTTTAGGCGCCTGCGTGCCTTACTGTCAATTTTGAATTTGGCACTGCGTGTGTAATTTGCGAGCTTCGGTGATTCTTTCTTTTGCCATCGACTGCCAAATTCTTGCATATGCTATATTTGGAACGAATTCGACGGGATGCTGCCATGTCTATGTGTACACTAACCAAATCATCTTTTAAAGCTTGAGAAGGAATGAGCGAGTTACGGAATTCCAAGCCTAATACTTGGCAACGGCAAACTTGAAAATGTAAGGCTGTGGTGAAAAAAAAAATCAAAATGCATAAGTGAAGCACATATACGCTTCAGTTAAATTCGATTAGTCGCTTCAGAAAGCACGAAAGCAAATAAACAAAAAAATGGCAACAGAACTTCGATTAATTTCCCCGGGCTGTCATTGAAACGAATCATCTTATTCCACCACCTATTGAAAATCAGATTTTAATCGTAGAGCATTTTCAGATGAATCTCTAAATCCTAAGCTTATTGCGGACAAAAAAGCGAAGTTTAATTGTGGTAAAAGAACTTGTGTGTAGTTGTTTACTGTAATAAATGTGTGGGGAGATATGTTTTATGCACGCATGCAGTGCTAGGAAGAAGCTTCTAGACATGTACCATATATATAGATAAATATGATGCCCTATATATGTATGTGAATATGAAGACTTGATATAATTTGTTACAATACTTCGTACGTGTGAATATAGCGCTGAAATTTTGAGGCATCCTTCTTAGAATTGCACACAATGTTACACGTAAAAATTCCCTCACCTGAATAATAAGGTCAACCATGGTCCCCATACATGTACTCCTGGAATGGGGAATTGCTGTAGTCTGTTAAATGGATTCATGATATTAATTTTTCATATCGGCCTGTGAAAACCTTAATGCATAATATAAAATCAATTTGTATTAATGTATACATGCATGCATGCAGTTGCAGACATCGGTTTTCTAGCCAATATGTAACTAAGGGCTGAGTTGCCAAACGTGCTCACCGAATTAATATACGACTTTATAGCGTTTTATTGATTGTAAATATTGATTATAAATATGCATGCATGGATAAAACTGCTGATGTACAAAGGAACATTTCTGACTTTTCTCTATCGGTCGATGCAAGCATTGCAACTGCGATAAATTCTTAAGTAGTCACAAATTGATAAATGTGCTCGATTGAATTAACGTAGTATATTCCGTGTTCATTCAATTTACGTCAGTAGGCATATTTTATTCAATGTTCTAGATTTTAAACTCTGTTTCTTGATTATACAACCGACAATAATATATAAGGATGCTATATCGGTAGGTCGATAACTTATTCTTTATTACGCATACATGTAATTCATTTTCTAAATAGTTAGCCATGGGAAAGAATTTGGCAACTATATACAGTATGTAATGAACTTTTTTCATTCTTCTAAAAGCAAAGAATGGGATTTGGAAAAACTTGTCAATTTTACCTAAGCATACAGTTAATAGTATTTTTCTAAGATTTTTTAGTTAATCGTGAAATCGGTTAATTACGTCTACTACGTATATTTCTTATATTTGTCTTGATCTTATTCGCAAATAGAAATGTCTTTGACACTATTTCCTAACAATTATGATAAATAAGTTTTTATTTTAAAGAACAGTGGAAGCCCAAGAATTAAGTATTGGCGACAATTATACTTTGGCGATATAAATGTTGCGCAGCTTCCTCTGGGTAAAGTTAGATTCCTTTTGGCTTATGGGCAGATACACCATTTTTCATTACATGTAGGCCTACGTCCAACCAACAAGTAAATCAGCTGGTTGTACTTTTTAAGCCAGTTAATTTTCATCGAAAATGTGGGGAGATATGGAGCACCGTGACTTACTGTATATCTGCTTTAATAAAATTTATTCGTGCCATTGAAAAATGTCAATCTTCGCTCTACTCGTACAGTAATACGAAATCTTGAGATATATATAAAAGCGGAGAACCTCTTATAGGAAAAGTAATACCCTTTGTTTTTTTACTAGAGCAAGGATATTACAAGGATGACACGGCAGCACATGTTTTTAACGAGGCCGCTCGGGAAATTTACTTAAAGCAAATTAGGGAAATATGATCGTGTTTGTTTTGGGATACGAAATACACGGTGGAAACGCCGTAGCACCGTGCTTGCTCGTAATTTTATGAGCGAAATCCTTCTTATATATATAAAAAAAATCCCTTTTCATTACATTATGCGCGCAATATATCTTGGGACATTGAATTTTCCTAATCTGCTCTATGCGCAGCTCTTGCGCCCCTGTAAATGAAGATGTTATTGTTACGATAAAAATAATCTACAGGATTTATACTCTCTGCTACAGAGACCGTGTATATATAAGCATTTTTTTTATAAAAGCAAGTATAAGATTATTGATGCTACGTAATAAAAGTATACTGCCTCTCAAGTAGCAAAAGTAACGTATTATTTCTGTAGATACACTAGCGGTATACTCAAATAGACGAACTAATTTTAGGGAAACTGCAATGTCGACCTTTATGAAAGGGGTCGATCAGTATAGAATTGCTATGGCCGTTCATAAAGGTCGACATTACAGTTTTGCTAAAATTAGTTCGCCTGTTTGAGTATGTACCGCTATTGTAAGTGAGTGAGTGGCAGGATGGCACTACAGCATGACGTCGTTGCTATGCGAGATTGCCTCGTTATAACTATAAATTGAGGCTATAGCGATGAAAATCTTGAAAAATTTTGTTTGGCCCACGCAACTATGCTAAATGTGAGAAAAAAATCTTGCCGATCAATAAAATGGCGTTATTCAAAAATGGTATTTATATTTATATTCAGTGCCCCAGATAAGTTGTTCGTGAGTCTGAAACTCGTAAACATGTCAAAAATATTTTGCGAAATTCTCAAGAATTACAACTACTGTAGATGTATATAAAGTAATTTCATACTGTATACTATGTAAAAATCGACGCAGTCGTGTTTCCAGCAGCGACAGCGCAGCTAGGTCATCGAGTTAACGTCCATTTTCAACGGACATCGTTAATGCGTTCGACGCACGAGTCAATAAGGTATTCGTCTTCATTTTCTGAGAATAACTTCTCGTTAAAAGACGCGAGCTTCGTCCGCTGTAGGCCGTTTAATTTGCATTTGATCGCAATTAAATGACAGTAAAGCCAGTGCAGGTAGTAATCTGCGCGCTTTAATGGTCGATGCATCTTTTTAATGCGGCTGCCTGTATACACACATTGGGTGGAATGACGTAGGTTCGGTTTACTTCGAGGATCAATACTAACATTTGCATGATGACTCGATAAAGTTGATAGGCCTATAGGAAAAAGTGAGGTTGGTAAATTGCTGGGATGCCACTTTTGTAATCCGTGTAAATCCCGCATGATGCGCGTGCACTTCATGCACCGTTGGCTGAGGGATATATTTCATATTTCGTAATTTTATAATCATCAAGAGCCAATAAAATTTGTCAAGAATGATGAGGCTATTTAATATGCACGCTCTTCTTGGTTCGTACAATAACATCAGACGGTTCAAAAAGAGCCTCTCCATCACTTTGCACTCTGAATGAGAAAGGAGTGGAACGAGGAGAATGCTAATTATTCCGCAGTATACTGCACCCCTTTTGATCTCTCTTCTATCTCGCTATTGTCGATGTGAGAGGTCTATAAAGGCCATGCTTGATGAAAATGGCCGCCCATTTCTGCCTTTATTTAAGAAGAGACAAAAGAACATCTTGCTCTGAAAGCCAATGTAGAGGCGAGGGACTTCAAAATGGCTGCTACGTTTAGACCTTTTAGAATGGTTCAAAGGTTCAGAACCCATTGCCACCGAGGTATAGTTAGACTCGTTGAATAAAATAATCTTCGCAGACTTTATAGGAACCCAAAAGTGGCAGTGTGACAGTTTTACCACGCTACCATGATTTGCTCTTGACCCTACAGTATGCCAAGAGAATAATTTAATGCCATAGACTAAATGTAATTCGATTTGTTTCGTTGTGGGTTTATTTGCCAAAATGGCGCCATCAATCATTTATCTGGATAACTGTTTGTCACTTTTAAATGTGGTACATGTATTACGTATACAGTATTTATTAGCGAATTTGTGAGGGGTCAGTCAGTTTCTCCCTATAGGATTTATCACAAACTTGTCTCAATCGGGCAACGTACTGTACAGGAAGTAACAGCTGGAAATGTGTTCCTATATACTGTATTTGCATACTATAATGTAACGTTTCTCATCTGTTTGAAATACTTTTGATTTAATTTTGAATACAATACTCGCTATATATATCGATCCATTTTACCGCTAGAGTCAATATTAATACAAACCATTTTAAAGAAAGTCGTTTA
Source organism: Ommatoiulus sabulosus (assembly GCA_034697705.1). NCBI lineage: Eukaryota > Metazoa > Arthropoda > Diplopoda > Julida > Julidae > Ommatoiulus > Ommatoiulus sabulosus. The sequence goes on from JAQGAO010005849.1 coordinate 10,812, forward strand.
CATAACACTCGCAACATTTTGATTCTGCTTGTCTGTATACCTTTGGGCCTCTAGAGTAAAAGGGTTTTACGGTTCATTAAGAGTAAGTGCATTTGTATGTCATGTCCTTATACATGGAGCATTTATTTCTGGTATTACTCAGAGCGTCATGGCGTTGCGTATATGCTATAGCTTTCAGCTAAATTTCGTATACGTTATACGTCGACGTTTCCTTCCTTGTCCATCATTAATAAACAGGAGCCGTTTTAATAAATAGTCACTTGGTTCTTTAATTTGATTATATCCGAGTAATCCTTGTTTGTTGACGGAGGTTGTTGATATATGACATCTCATTTGCAAAAAAAGCTCTTGCTTTTGATGCTGTATTCATCGAGTTCGTATATGCATATTGCCGTACTTTAAATAGAGAACGTACAAGGATATACCGAACAACTGAACAAACATTACGAGCTGTCTGTTTAGCTTCTGGTAATTCATCTTATTGCCAGTAATTGTACGTGTATAGTTTGTTTGATTTTCTAATTTTGTTGCGTGGCAAATTTTGAATCAATTGCTGGAAGTATCTCTTCACTTCGTGGCCGTTGAAAACAGGCGAGGGTATATTAGCAATACCTTGCGAGGCAAAATCGCCTTACGAGTCTTTCAAGGTGGAATTAAAATGCAAGAGGCCATTGCATGCAAACTGTGCCAAACCAATGCTTCGCATTAGACTCATTGGGTTGGAAAGGGATGGTACATTAAATTCCGACGTCTCATTAAATGGTCTTCAGCCGACCAAACTCGTTCACAGTAGATGAATTTCCGAAGATCTGGCGTGGTCATTTATTTTTAAACGCATTTCTCAAATATTGATGACATACACGTAACGTGTAGTAAGATGAGAAGGAGTGTATCCTTTTGAATGAAAATGCAGCTCGTTTCCTTCAACGTGATACAATACGAGTTTATAGCGTAAGTTTTAGATTAGCGGCCCGTTTAAGCTGTTTTATAGTAGTTTAAAACAATGATTTATTAAAAAGAAAGTTGAATAGAAGATGTTCTGTCAGTTCGATAACAATAGTGAATTGCTGTATAATTTACAAAAAGACCGAGCATGAGCATTAATTATGTCCATTCCAGCAACTATTAATTTTCTTTCATACATGTTTAAATTAAAAATGGGAATATAATATTCCGTCGTTTTTACGGAAAACATGCCGTTAATTCGGCTGTCTGCACTTTTTATGAATTATTTTACTGCATTTGTGTAGTTTTTCAATATTTGCACTAAATACACCCTGTATAGTTTAGCCCTACCGGTATCACGCAACGCAAGCCGACTGTTTTCATTCGCGCGACACGGTGATAAATACCGTGTCCTAACTGGCGCTTATATGGGCGCGTTTCCCAAAATTGCAATTTCCAGTGATAAATGACATTTTTATATGCTGCTGCGGTCTTTCACGTGCTGTAGCTCGCCGTTAACACGCCCGTATAGCGCTAGGGGCGCCATATCCATTAATATCCCTCTCAACTTCGTCGTTCGACTTTAAACATATTGCATTTATTAGTTTTTTCGCAAATATTTTTCGACGTTCGCTCGCAGCAATGGTTGCGTGGCTGTAATGACGTTGATAAGAAGCTGCTCGGCGAAAGTAAACTCCGCAATCTATAAAAAAACGTTCGATGATAGCGGTTTTCTTACACGCGTAATACGACCCAACTCTTCCGGAATATATGACACATAAAGTTATATATACGTCTAATATTTACGTGTAATTTCCCAACATATGGCCATCGTAGCAATAGCGTATAAAAGCTTCCTCCTTCCGCTCTGAATGCAGAATCAAGCAGAGTCAAGAATGTTTTTGCCTCGTGTGGCTGGAGCGTATATAGTGGCACAGTATACGTACTAGAAGTAGCTAGGTGCACTAGCCGCTTTTTTGGGTGCAAAAACACCGCAGCGCCGCCCTGTTAGTCGTAGTGATATCACTAAGATGAAGCCACGTAATATTAACCCGTGAAACCAAATTGTCAAAGTTTAACAGGGTAACACCTTTATCTCATTGGCTTCCATGTTTATGGTAATTAATCTGCGCGTGCAAAGGCCGCGTGTTTTAGAACACAGGTGAGTGACACGTTGCCTACGATTCGTTTACAAGCGCATCAGGGCGTGGCTGAGGGCGAGTTGATCACTTCAACCAACAGGGCGGCGCTGCAGTGTTTTTCGCACCAAAACATCAAAGTGCCGACACGGAGTGCACCTAC
>JAQGAO010005850.1:0-13054 GCA_034697705.1 Ommatoiulus sabulosus
CAACAGAATTTTGTAGTTGGCAAAAGTGGCCATGTTGTATATGTGGCCAACAATGCAGCCCAACGCCGAAAAGATTCTTTGCCAACATGCCGAAAAAGCATTGGCCAACGCTTCTTGTGTTTATTGGGTTACATGTACCGACACTCGACGGGAGAGACAAATCGCAAATGAAAACGTGAAAATCGTTTTTTTTCCTCAAAATGGCCGCTTTCGACAAACCGGGACAAATGTTTTCATTTGCCATTGGTCATTTGCGGTTTTTCCTTTGGTGGGTACGGGGCTTAATAAGCATAAGTGTGCCAGTAAATTTGGCTTCATCGTCATCAACCATGGGTGTAATGCCCGTTGGTGTCAAATGTCGCCTGTTAACCACGAAATGTGATACCATGTATGTTTACTTCAAACTTTTATTTTTACACACATCCAAGACAACTGTTATGGCAGTTTGTAGGTTGGAACATGCCCAGCGACATTGACGAGCAATGCCATCAGGACCAGTAAATGTGACCAATACAGTTTTGCATGGTTCCATCCTAGATTCATCCCGTTCGTTTTTATCACACATGAGTCCAACAATGCATGACGTTGCACTTGAAGATGATACCGGTGGTGAAATCAGAATTTCCGTGCTGCTACCAACATTGGCAGGATCTCTTTGCGAACTTAACGAATAGCCTACCGTGGTGTCAAGTTGCAAAGATGTGGAATCAGACTCCTGCATGTAGGCCTCACCTTTCAACTCGCCACAGATTAGATCAATTGAAAGCACCTCATCTTCTTCAGCAGACATGTCCTTTTCAGTTGCCTCCCCAGAAACATTTCCGGACTGAGGCACTTGGTCAATCATCTCTCGAGTGAGTTCAATGCTTTCATAGCGAATAGTTTGCAGCTGATGAGTCCCATCAGGGTTTCGCTTGTACCTTATAAATAGAATAAAATAACATCTCGATAGCCTTTTTGAAGGTACATTAAAAGATATGACTACACCTTTTCATGACTTCTCAAATAGGTAATTCCAAAAATTATGAAAAGACATTTTAAAACTTTGAATCAAGAATATACTAAAAATAAATCATTTTGCATACGAGACATTTACTCGCATGTTCTCAACAAACATAATTATGGGATTTAAAAAAGTAGATATGCCTACGATTAAGGAAGTGGGATATTATTGATAGACCGTTAGCCAAGATTATGTCATGACATGAGCACATTTTCATTAAGCAGCATCCTTCAATATGTTATACTTGAGTTTTAACAAAGTTAAGAATTTTTTACCTAAAACGACTATGGCCAGAAGGCCATCTGAACTTGTGTTTTGTAAAGAGATGCCTTGTTAAGTATGTCCCTCTTGCGAATGTTTTTTCACACATATGACAGCAATAACGAGGAATTTTGCATTTCTATAAAGAATCGAAATACAAATATTCTTAAACCAAAATGCTAATATCTCACTTATGTAACAAGATCATGAGGGCTACAACCTTTCTGGAATCTTCCGTTACCTTATGCTCCTTCAAGATGTGAGTTTTAAGAGTGTGCTCGCTTCGAGTAGCAAACTTGCAATCAGCAAAGGAGCATCTGTGCTGAGGTTCAGAAAGATGAGTGCTCAGATGCTTGCAGAGATCAGCTTGCGTTTTGCCACTGGTAGACATAAATAAACAGACGATATTACCAAACTGTGATCCTAAGTCTTACCTGGAAAGTTCTTAATTAAATTTCATTGACTAGACACCTGTATTCACAATAGCTGCATGCATAAGGGCGCTCAGTTGTATGCCTGTATTTGATGTGGTTGCTTAAGTTTGAGGGATTTGAGCAAGTCATATCACAGAATGGACATTTATAGTGGTTAACTATAAATTTAAAAAAAAAAAAAAAAATAACAGCAAATCGAGAAATATGGTATTTGCTTCAGCAAGTGTTGATTTGTCAATTTACTCACTATGATTCCGCATATGGTCGCGCAGCAATCGTTCGGAAGCAAGTTTCTTTGAACAGTAGGAGCACTGGTACTGTTGATCTGTAAAGACAATTTAGGCATTTGGAGAGAGCTTTGCAATGTGATTAATAAATTCTTTTCCACTATGAAAGACATATAGAAGAAATTCTTGCTGCCAATTGTCGTGACTAGTTTCCAGAAACATAAAAATATGTTCCTACATATGTTTATATTTCCAGCAACCTAAATTAACGTTTTCAGAAACAAGTGGCAACAATAAGTAAGCATCCTCTAGTGTGGATTTAGCTTAAGGTCTATTACTGAAAATTTGGAAGAATGTAAACAGTAAAACTACAATCACAATGCTCCAAAACGGTAAAAGGGAGAAAAGAGGAATAAATTTTCAAGAAAGTTTAGAATTTATTTTTTAAAAATAAAATGTATTTAAATTTTGTAAATAATTGTAAATTGTGAAAACTTTAAAATAAATATTTCTTCAGGTAAAAATGCCTTTTTTTGAACCAAAAACAATTGATGAGCTCAAACAAACAACCCAAGATTGAATTTTACAAAATTTTAGTTTTCATAAAGATGAAACTATTTACCTTAAATATAGCTTAATGAACGAGTTTTTCCTAAGTAAATGATTACATTTATTAAGTAAATAGAAATGTCTTTGAACAAAGAGAATAGTTGTTCCAGCTTGAAAGAATAGTCATTGTTAAAACGAAAAACATCAAATAACTATCAAAATTTAAATTTATTAACATACCGTCTGCAGGGATTTGCCGTTTTACATGATCAAAAAATTTGGTCCTATTGGAATATAATCCACCGCATATCTGGCAAGCAATCAGTTTCTCTTGGGTGTGGCTTCGAAAATGCTCTCGCATTTTGTTACAGGAATTGAATTGTCCTTCACAACCTGAAGATCAAACGTGTTTTTATATCACAAACATTGAACTCGGATATGTGAGATTTGATGTTTAACTTTAATTCAATCACTAATTGGGTATTTTTCAAATGGCATCATTAATCAAATTTTATATTTTTTTTTCATAAAAACTGGTGTATCATGCTCCAGAAAGTAAAAGAGATGACAAGCAAATAAGGAGATTCCTAGTTGTATTTTGCCCTATCAATTGAGCAATGCCGTAAAAGGGTAATAATCATGGCATAAAACCATTTATTTTTATTTATTTCATTTTCCATTTATTTACTGTGATAACTCCAAAACTGCAAACTTCGGTTGACAAAGATGGCGGAATCACCTCAATCTGCTCATTCATATGCAGACTCACTGCTCCTCTATTTAATTTGAACAATACCTTCCCACAGGCATTTTGCACTCGCTCCAGGAAAATCATAAACATGTTGTTCAACATGGCGATAGTAAAATTCAGGATTGTAAAAGACCTCCTAGTAAAATAAAAATTGCCATTTGTAAGCTTATATTAGTTTTAAAAAATAATCTTAAAATTAGGCAACTAACTTACTCCGCAATCAGACCAGCTACAGACCAATTTATCTGGCATATCTGGAATTATATTCGGATTAACAGAACTTAATGTGCAGTTTTTTAGTCCGGTTCTGCAATTTGAAATTAGATGCTATTAAAGTCGATTGGTACAAGCAGCATTACACTTCTTTAGTGATAAACGACCTCAGGGAAATAAAAAGGTTTTACATCATTTCAGAGTAAAATTTGTTTTAAATTAGATTTTTTATTCAAATGTAGATTGACAGCAGTTTTTCTTAAATAAAAATGTGAATATAAATTTAATGTAATTTTCTTAATGCCTGGACATAAAAATTTTAAAAACTTATATTTTTTAGTTCTTGAAAAATCCCAAAACATATTTTTCAAACATATTTAAAATGATAAATGACAATGATAAATAGAAATTAATGCAGCTTTATTTTCTATACAATGTTGTTCTTAAGCATGCACTAGATTTTGTATAACTAAATAGTAATCAAGTACATTTGTATACTGAAAATCACTGGAAATTCAACCATCAATGCATTATCTGTGTGTGCCATTACTGACCTTGCCAATAAATTGCCTCCCAAGCACTTTAGTTTGGTATGAAAGCCATGAAAGTTGACATGTATGTGAAATTCTTGAACAGACCCCATCAAATGACCACACTCTTTCCAATGGCAGTTTAAGTCGTCTACAATAAATGTAAATGCAGTGTTATTCGCTCACATGTCAGCTATTTGTTGATGAGCGTATCAGTGTAATACAATTTTCTCAACATGCAAAATTAGCAAAGAGGACACAGCTCTTATCAATTAAAAGTAAATGTCTTACCTGCAGGATGACTTTCAAGATGAGATTTAATGTGCCCTAAAAAGTCGCCCATATCGTGAGAAATTTTCTTGCAGCCATCCCAATCACAGGCCAGTTGAAGTCGTTCGTTTCTGAACTGAACGATCTTTTTTGGTTTATTAGGCAGCTTAGATTCACTCGCCATTATATCATAGTATGATTATATCTATAAATCAATGCAAACAAAAACAGATTAGTTTATAAGCCAACAGCATTTTGCTTTACCTGACAGGCTGACACTGCCATCTTCCACTGTCATGACAGACATGAATGTTACTCCAGACAGTGTCATCTCCTAGCTACCCAAGTAGGCCTACCGCTGTCGTACTTTATTTGTTATATAGACCAGTACAGTACGTCTTCATGCTATATCAGATCACAGATTCAGAACGTATGCACTAAATTAAAATAACAAACCTTAAGATCAGTCAGTTACCAACTGCGACTTGGATCATCTTCAAAGTCAGTTTGGCCATGGTTTTGCAGACCGCAAAGAAGACGATGAAAACATGGAAGCGACGCAGTGCCGCTCCTGCCAAAAGACTACAAATTGAAAATGGCGGTATTTTTGAAATAATGTTCTGTTTTTTTCACTCAATTATCGGAGCGTGGTAGCCGTCATCCTTTATACTGTACGTCATTTACGTTGTATATGAAGTGCACGTCATGGCAAGTTGGCAACCAAGATATGCTTTAGCATTTCTAAGTGGAAATGACGTCATTTAGTAAAACTATTAACAATAACGTCATTTAGTAAAATTGTTATAATGACGTCACTTATTAAAATAGTATGACCATTTGTTAAAATTCATTTGCATGACGTCATTTATTTACGATCTGGTGATGACATCCTATATTAAATTTATGGTGTATCCGAATGAAAATTGATGTTTTTGAAAAAAAAGTCGTTTTTCAAAAAATAAACACCTACGTAATTATTATAAGGAGGGAAAGGAATGCTTATAGCGCAGGGTTAGATAATTGTTTATAGATTGACAAAAAAACACTAATATTGATATAAACATTGTTTACTGACAAAGTATTTAGATATACTGTACAGTACATGTATCTTTCGTATACTGTGGCGATATCCAAGACACCCAATTCAGCCATTACCATAGGCCAGAGACATTTTTTAGGATAAGGGATAGGTAATAAACAGTCAATTGAAAAATGCAATACTGAACTTGATACAATTGGGCGCAATTCAATACTAACCTGTGCAAATTAAGTATGTTGTATTTTTACAACAGAACGATTTGCCTTCAAGAATTCAAAAATAAAAGTAAGAAACTTAATTTTTTTTCATGTATTTAAAGTACCCAAAGACAATTTACAATATAAGTAAAAAACACCAACGCCTAGGTATTAAATCATCCTACATGGGTGAAATTATCTTTCGCTGTTATAATCAATTGTTAAATCTAAAATAACAACAGAAATTTGCAGCCATTATAACCAGTTATAACGTTATTTTTTCCTAAAAATCTATGTATCAATGCAACAGCAAGATACATGTATGTCATCCCGTGAAACCTTTCATAAGCTGGTATCTTGCCCCGCACCTTCGAAACTATGAATCCAAGTAGCAATAGGCCACCTTTTCTCATCATTTCTGGTCAAGCTGTTTGTTTTCTTAGTAATTCATCTACAGCATAGTAGATTTAGTCAGCTTTCGAAACACTGAGCAGACAAGTGAAAACGGCTCAATTTCCGCGGTTAGACTGTGATGCATGGCACATCATCCAGAATCAGTCCACACATCAGATTAAATGTCCATTTAGGCCATGATCATCGTACCCGAAGCAGTTCGTCCGCCAAAACGAGCATCCCGAATGTAGCCATGGCGAATAAACAACCTGGCAAAGCTCGCATTCTCCAATACCTATCATCTATTTAGCACATAAAAAATTAAAAAATATTAGCCCAATGAAAGCACAATGAAACCGAACACTCATATCGCATCACCAAGTGAACTTAATTTTTAGTTTCGGGAACATTCAAGCACGACTTCAAGTTCTTGGATGCAGTTCATGGATGTCACACACTCTTCGTACAGCGTACTGTATGATGAATGAAAAAATTCATATACAGTCTCCAATCTTGGGTATTTACGAATTCGGATATCATACATTTTCCACTAAAACGACAGAATTTTAAAGAGTTCTCGAGCATTCGTGCTACATTATGTTAAAACTAAATTTAGGCAATAAGGTGTGTTATAACGGGAAATTCCCCGATAAAAACTGCAACACCTTTTCATTCATATACAAGTACGGGATGTAGGATCTCATCCAAATCTGATTTTCTGATTAGTTTCATTGTGTTGACCTTCCAACAAATTTTCCGAAATTCATTTAAGAAAATTCAAGGCTGTGAAATTACATGGAAATTCCAGATGATTTATAAACATTTCCAGTTCTATTAATAGACCACATCAACAGTTTTCCAAAATATCTATAAGCTTTGACAATTTTTTCATAAAATTTACCCCGATTTTACAAATAAACTTAAGTATTTAATAACTTAAATTTTTTTTAAACATTTTCCAAGAACACCAGCAAACCTGATAAATGCACACTTATTTCAAATCATTCTAGGCTCTAAATTTCTTCGAATTTCGCAACAAAATTCATAATTATAACGGTTTCAACACCTACTGTAAGTGAGCAGAAAATATTTCACAACGATACCAATACCCAGTTTTCCCAGATTACAAAGGGAACATGATCTATCCAAAACAAGTGATGTCGTACTGGAATTTTCCAAAACCTAGTTTTATTGTCTATTTCCACACGTCTCTGCCTTCATTACACTTGAGACGTCTGTCGATTATCCAAAACCTGCTTAACCCGAGTCAAATTCAAAACCAGATTGGAAACTTCCCCACCTTTATTTACATCTAATTTGTTTTGAAGGCTTTGCACTGTGAGTTACTGGATCGAGCCAAGGCCTGAGTGCGCCACATTTGGCTCCACGCTCTGTAAGCCGTTGCAGTTCTGCAGCGCTGCTTTGGTGCGTTTTGAAGAGAGTTTTAGAGGACTTTTGTGCAAGTACTCTGAAATAACAACTAAAGTTTTCAATTATCCCCAGAAAAAACGAGCATTCGGTGGATTGGCAGGGAGGTCAAATGACAGAGGCATGCAACGAACTGCCATGCAACTGCCTTGCTTGAAGGGTAAATAATGATATTAGAAGCTGCGAAAATTATAGTGACACAATTGTAAGACTTTGTTGGTCCCCCCAGGTGGATTCTCAACTGGTTTTACTAAGCAATAACAATGGCGTACGTCCCAGCATGTTTTGCCATAAAATGTGAAGATTTAGTGGTGGTGTACATAATTTTGATGGTCGTGTAGTTTTTATGGAAAGTTTCTTCAAACCATTTTTATGAGCAGTTTAGATGAGGACATTTTTATGGATTGTTTCCATTAAACGTGACTTTGTGAATTATCTGTGCAATTTGTGGTGTCATTAGATGCTTTATTGTAAATGTGGTTCTTGCATGATAAACGTTTCAGTGGAATTGCGTTGCCAGATTTAGATAATGTAACAAAAAGTAAAATAAACTTCAAAAGCGTTTAAGGTAAAATGATATCTTCAAAAAATTGTATCGCAAATTGCGATATATAAAAACTTGAAATTTAAACACCGTAACTAAGAAAAAGACATGTCGAGAGAGAGAGGCCTCTTGTGTATTTTCAGACAACATGAACCCTGTTAACAACAAGGTCGCATGAAGAAGCATCGACAAAGACATGGTAACACGTGATGATGCGATATGCAAACAATGAACAGAAACGAACGACAGTGCGGAGAAAATCAAACTAGCATCCAGACTGGTCAATACATACCGATGGCCATTTCAGGCTCTCCATCATCGGTAAGGGTTTCCCAATACATGCACCTCTGAACAGCATGTTTCCATTTCATGTAATGAGTATTACGCTCTGCAACACAAACGTCATTTTATTAAAAAAAAACATACTTCCGTTTGTTATTCAGCTGCTTGGGTGCGGTCCAGTGTAAAAATTACTTAATCTGCAAATTAAACTTAAAGCCTGCCAAAGGGCACATTTTTTGCTATCTATGCAAACTACATCTCCGAAATTATTAGAGCTCTAGCAGTGATGCAAGTGAGGATATTGTTCAGCAGAGCAAGAGAGTAGTTTTTCTCTAATGCATTATATGCAAAAAAACTTGCGATGTATGATGAGCAAGCTGAAGAAAAGATGCTATCTTTTGTTAATTGATAATACAGTTATTTTCAAAGTATTTGAGAAATAGTTAAGTATACTAGCCTTTCTACATATTTCTATAGCCATTCAAGTGAACATACTTGTACACCACTTTATAGAATTTTTTTCAAAAACAGTTCTTGGATTCTACTTTCACATTCAGAATTGTTAAACTCAGCAATTTAAAACATTATTCCTATATGTTCTGCTGCCACTTGGCAAAAAAAGAATTGTACAACTCCCTATTAGTCATATGCAAAAACAATTGGAACAACAATAAAAAATAAGTTCAACTTACCGTTTTCCAGCATTTTTGGAGAGAAAATGTCAGTTGAAATGTCCAGCACTTCGTTTGAATCCAAATTCCAAACATCCACACCTTCAGCGACGCCAGCCGCCATGGCTGCACCGAGGGCAGAGGTTTCCGGCATCGAGGGCCTTACTAATTTCGATATTGTAAATGAAAATCTGAAGATTTTAAAAATCACTAGTGATCGAATGCATGTACTAACCAACAGATATTCCTAATAAGTCGGCTTGAAGCTGCATCAGGAGATTATTTCCCGTCATGCCTCCATCAACTTGAAGCCGCTGCAGGGAAATTCCACTGTCTTTGTCCATGGCATCCAATATCTAGAGAGAAAACGTAAGTTCAAAACCAAGCCAAATATCATTACTTTATGACATCTACAGTTACTGGAAAATTTTGACAAAAACTGACACTGGAGTAGTCAACAAATTCGTAAAGAAAATCCCTGTACATATTCTCATAGGCATTAGATGTACATTAATGCGATGCCATGCACTTAAAAGATTTCATTACAACTGAAGGGTTTCCTTCAGAGAATTTATTCGCTTGAAAATTGGCAAATTTTTGGCAAAGATATTTCTGTAATTATCTTCAAATAAAGCTACTGGATAAATGAATACTTGTTTTAAAATATGTTTTAACTCATTTTTAAATAAAGTTATGCTTGGAGGGGAAAAATTCAAATTAAACTATAATCTGAACAACTATTTGACAAATGTAATTGAAAAATGAATTTATTATTGGGAAAATAATATCCTTAAATCTCGTCTTAACGGAGATGCAAATTAGAGAGACAAAAACTGTTGGTACCTCCAGCAATACGCGTTCAACATGCTCTGTGAGTACTGACCTCTCTGGTTTGAAAACAAACTGCTTCCAACGCAGCCCTTGCAATGTGAGCCTTACTGGTAAACTGAGTCAATCCAATGATTAGTCTTTAAACAAAAAAAGGCTCTATTGAACATCCTGATGCATTAATTTAAGTCTTGCCCTTCTTCTTAAAGTTTGTTCATACCCTCTAGCATGTGGTTCCCAATAGGGGGCATACAGCCCAGAAAAAGCTGGGACAAAGTAGGTGCCCCCACTGTTGTCCACAGTTGAAGCCAAAGATTCTGCAAAAAATTTGACAAACTTATAGCCAATGCAAAACCCTAAATTACAACAAGTCAAATTTTCACCCACCAATTTCCGATGATGTCTGAATGATACCTAGTTTGTCCCGTAGCCACTGTACGCAAGCTCCAGAAATCGCAACGGATCCCTGTTAAAATGATGAAAATAAATAAAAAAGTAGGTTTGGATTTTTTCGGAGAATGTGTGTTATAACACAGTTTTAAAATCTTAAATTGTAATTTTGAAAAAAATTATAACTGGAGCAACTTGAAATTTTTTCCCATGATTCTTAATTTTTGGACACGATAGCCAAAAAGAATTGAAAACGTTTCCCCATGTTTTTTTAACGTATTTCATATTTCTGGCCTGATTTGAAATCTTCAAACTACTAGAAATGAATCCTAAAAAACGGGAAGAAAAACTACCAACAAAATAGAATGTACAATAATCTAAGTAAACACATACAACTTTAATTCCTTTTATGTCTTTTTAAAAGATATAGTTGACATTTTTAATTTTAAGAAAACCATTATAAATAAAGAAAAAATCCCATAACCTATTGCATGAACATACCTCCAAAGCGAAATGTGCTGGCTTGTCCTTCCCCAGTTTGTAAGCAACTGTCGTTATTAGTCCATGCTCTGAAAAGACTGGCTAAGAAATAAATCAAAATAATTATAAAAGGATTTTTCTACAATTATTAATCAACATTTTCAAGGTAATTCCAGCAAAATGTACCTGAATTCCGGTATTGTACAGGAGAAAGCACCCTGTACCATATGTGTTCTTGGCCTGACCCATCTTAAGGCACGTCTGACCCACAAGCGCTGCACTCTGGTCGCCCAAGCACTAGAAAGTTGCAATGGCACTTGTCATATTTAAATTTCCGCTATTTATTCAGAAAACAAATTCATAATGAGCCACGGAACACTTACTCCAGAAATTGGTACGCCTATGAGTGACCCCATTTGGATGTGACCATATATTTCCGACGAGCTATGAATTTCTGGCAAGATAGACTTCGGAATACCAAAGAAGCTAGAAACACGAAATAAATACCGGCCAAGTTCTCACCTCGTTCCAGAATAAAACAGAGCTACAAACAACGTGCTTGGACAACTTTGTACCTGCACAACTGGGTATCCCACTGCTGAGTTTCCAGATCCATCAGCATGGTTCGACTGGCATTTGTGACATCGGTAACATGCACTCCGTCCTCCACACCACCAGTTAGATTCTAAAATGTAATAAAACTGGCAATTTTAAAGTCTTATTGGGAATGTAAACTGTTTAGATATTCAATGAAATGTGCAGTTAATATTGAACATCTAGTTTCAAAAGGGATAATCTGACGTTTATAAATTTCGCTTTTTTTAATAGACGTACCTGCCTTCACTTACCCATAGTATCCACGAGTCAACTGTTCCAAACAGGCATCTGCCTTCCTTGACTGCTACAGCAACTTCCGGAACATTGTCCAACAACCACCTCACCTTCACCGCACTGAAGTAATTAGACAGGGGTAGGCCACATTTTGGCTGGTTTTGAAATTAAACAGAATCCAGACTTAGAATGTTAGTGATATCAAAACAGGATACCCAAGCCAGTATACAATGGAAGTGAACTTTATCACAGCAAGTTTTATTTGATACTTTTGCAAATGCTGTGAAACTTGTATCAAAATTCTGGAATTATTATTTTTATACATTGTAAAATAAAGTTGTCCTTTGTCTCATAAAGCTCGATATTAGAAAGGACAATAGCTAAGAATTTAGATTTATATTAATTTTATCCAATTTATATAATTGTAGTTTTCAATTTAGAACAGTCATAAAAAACAAAAAATAGGTATATAGAAATATTTTCGTATCAAAGTTAATGCTTTATGTTTTCACAAACTGCCATTTAGGTTTTCATGGGTTAAAATTTATAAAGCAACTATTTAAAAAATACTGCAAAATGTCAGCATAGATAGGTGATTATTCCATTTTAAATTATCTCCACAAGTTGTAAAGAGTAAAATTAAAACGATTAAACACTTTAACCCAACTGACACTTTAGGACAAGATTCAATATTGTTTTCTATATCCAAGGCAAAACCTAGGATTGGATAAATAAAGTAAGTGAAAATTATTTCACCATACCTTAAAAAACTCCTTATTTTGTCCAGGTGCCCTTGAAATTAGATGTTCTACGGTTGAAACCGTTCTACTATCCAGCCACACTAAACATTAAAAATAAAATAGTTTCATCGTTTTTCAAACTTGGATTCAAAACATGTTTTCAAAGTTAACATAGTAGATAGTGACATAACTAATGGGAAAAGTGCCTCCATCAGTGACGAAATATAAATTTTTATTTTATCAGTTACTAATGTGATAATCGCTCACCAACATATATTTATACATAATTTTATTGGTATGACAACATGACATATGGTTTACTTTGATTGACGATTATCACTCATCGAGTAATTAAGCAATGGCAGTTAGGATTTCCTAACGCTATTTGCTCAAAATCTGTTTTGCACCCTTTTGATTGACGTCACCATTATCATGTATCAATAACAGTTGATATATTCATAAATGGCTAAATCAGGGAGTATACCGAATTACATGTACATTTCATGGTGAAGACTTTTAGCATCCAAACATAAGATGGAAGATTCATGAGATCCAACGACATGAATGAATCTCAAATGAAAGGGCGATAAGTTTACATTTTAGTAATACTGGATACATGTACATCAAAGGGAATGACTGGTATTCCAAAATTAATGATAGTAAAGAATTTTGGACTGCATGGTCCAACTTCAGAGATTCCAATGAAGGATAACTTATGAATCTTGGATCACTCTAGTCTTGGTCCTATCGAATTGTCTATTATTGGCAATTCCAGGTCAAAATGAGCAATGTTTTTTTTTTGACAAATTTGCGAAAAAAAAATTTCCAGAAATTTGCGACATTTTTTTTCACAAATTTGCGAAATTTTTTTCCCAGAAATTTGAAAAAAAAAAATTTTCAGAAATTTGCACAAAAATTTTTTTTCAGAAAATTGCGAATTTTATTTAATTTTTATGACTTTTCCAGGTTTTCAAACAAATTTCCCTGAGCAAC
>JAQGAO010005851.1:0-13054 GCA_034697705.1 Ommatoiulus sabulosus
ACATACCCCCCCCTCCCCCCCTTAGCCGGACATCCTTTATGGATGGCCCCTAATTACATGGGCATGTCTTCGAGAGTAGGAGCTCTTCCTCGCCCAATGACTTCATCGAGTTCCTCTTGAATTTTCTGTTGAAATTGTGGCCAAATTGACAAGAGCTGGATACTCCATGCCAAGGTGTCCTTAGTTCTTTCTATTCCAGCCAAAAACAAGTCATACATCGTCCCTGCTATGTATTCTTCTACGAACGAATGATTAAAATTTTATAAATGCAAAATATACTTTACACTCTGGCATTAAATGTCAAAGTTCATCTCTTACTTACTCGTATATGGTGGCTCCAGCTTTTCGTTTCGTTTTTGACGTTTGTGAATTTCTTCAATGTGAGCATCCAGAAAATCCCGGCATTCTCCCTCCTTGAACGTGCGAAGATGCTCGTCTATCTCTTTCTCCAAATAATTCCACAGCAAGTTGTGATGCTTTACATAAGTCCAGTAACCAAAAGCACCAGGAACAAAGTGGCGCAAATATGGCATGAAATTCAGAGGCGAATTGTTGCGGAACCCGTACACATTTTGTTTTAGAATTTCATAAAAATGCTTCCCATTTTCATCGTTTTCGTCAATTGTCTTATCTAACAGTAAGCACAATTAATTTTCAAAACGTGATACATACATGTAAGTCTTTATATAATAAAGATGAATATTTAAATTAACAGGATTTTGCGCTTCGTATTATTAGCAAGTCCAGTATGTGCTACTGCGCACACATGGGAAAAGTAACAGCTTTATGTAATGATTCGGTCCAAATTATTGAAATGAAATCTTCAGATAAATAAATGTAATGGACCTTATGCAGATTTCGTCAGAAGGCATATATCACGTGACGTATGATTTCATTCATTCCATTGGCAAAAATTACCCTGAGGCAGTGAGAAAGCACGTTCTTTTAGTTGTTGATTTGATGAAAAGATCACGTGATGTAGCGCCATATACGTTACTCTTCATAAGGTCTATTAATATATGCAGTATGTTTTTTACCGAATTTTTGGATTTTGTTTCAGTGGCTTATGGCAGTTTTTTTTAAAAAACTTTGTACTGACATACAGCTAGTACACATGAAAGAAACCTCTGTATTTTTACGGTTTTCCAAACTGACCTTAAACATTTTCTTTACACTACAAAGTAGAAATAATAGTTTATCCTACTCACTGCATCCTATTTTCCAAACGATGTTGAAAAGCGGCAGGAAAAAATCGTCCTCGATGCGGATGATTTTTCCACTTTGTTGCTCATATTTTTTTATTAATTTATTCACGTTTTCCATAAAGAGAGACTCTCTACCAGACTTTTCATGACCAACTGCTTTTAAGGTATGTATCGCGAGATTTCTTTGAGCCTTCCAGATTGGTCCGTGGTTTGTAGCAATATCTAAATGGAATATTTTCCATTACAAACGTTTGGGTATAATACGACATTTAGTTGTTGAAATATTATTAACCCACCTCTTTTCTTGACAGTCGAATCAAAAAGAAACATTGCTGGTCTGGCCGAAAACGTTTGTGCTTGGTCCACCAAAGCTGCCTTGACCGCTGCCCAGTCGTTGAGCACCACAACCCTCTCGTTTCCTAACACTACGCTGAATATACTGCCATGTTTCTCGCCTAATTTCAAAAAGGTCTCGTAAGCATACTCGCCGAGAAACGGTAAATAGCCCACAATAGGCAAACCCCATGGTCCTGCTGGGAATTTTCCAACATTCACTCGTTGACGAATCCATAGAAATCCAAAAATAAGTGCTAGAAAGGCAGCACATAATGTCGAGAACTCCATAGCCCTAAATCTCTGCTCAAACTGTAGTATAGTTTACACCGACCTTGCACTTTAATTTTGTAAGTCTGCGATGTTTATCAGACGTATGTTAATGGTGCCATTAAAATAATAACATGCAATTTTGTTTGCCATTTTGCAAGTTAATTTTTAGCGTAGTTATTACTGATGGTTCTTAATTTGTTGATACATGTACTGTACATTTATATAATTAACATATTCATGCTCGTCAAAATCGAAAACGCATGAATTCAACGTCATTAATTGTGTGAAATGTGTAACTAATCACAACTACAGATTTTTATTTGTAACATAATATAGGTAGGCTACTCAGACAGTGGCTTTGTGAAAGGCATTTTAGCAGTCGTGAACTCACGGTTTAATTGGTTTAAAAACAGCGATAACATTGGGTGGATTTTTTAAATCAATTAGCGTGTCGATTTAGCGCACGTGACTTCACGACCACCAAAAGAGCAATTCGTGAAGCTTATACTGTGTGCTACCAAAATTCACTGATAAATTTCGCCAAAATGGTATAAGAAAATGTCCACCAGCAGCATTTTTTGTTCGATTCCTTGTACTGTACATGTATTAGTTTGGCCACCCCATTTTACCCTGTTTTGCTAGTTTGCCTGCCTACATCTTCCTGAAGAGTTTCGACCCCAGATCTTCAACAGAAATAAGCTTTATTTTGTTAGCGCAAAGGGCCTTAAAGTGTCTATGAGACTATGATTCAGCATTAAGTTTTATCTTATTTAAATTGTCGGATTATGAAATACATACTAAATTTGAGTGCACTGAAGAGACTCTCAGCATAATTCGTGATATAATTTAATCACGTATACAGTACACGTAGCCTATAAGCCAATGAATTTATGCGCGCACGAGTGTTTAAATATAAACCTCTGAACAGTGGTTAAACCTTGAGCTCACGCGTACTAAGAAATCTATAAAATTAAAATGCATCCTGATGCTCATTCTACAATTTTATCCACTAGACATCACATCAAGCTGGTCCGAAGTGCGGCCAATGCAAACATGTTTTATTGTACCAGACATAGATACCGTTGAAAATTTATCCTCAATTTTGGGTTTCTTCTGTAGAAATTAGAATATTAAAAACAATTTAAAGTATTTTATTCTAAATAATAGTAGGCTACACAGTAAATTTCAGAACATTTAATTAACATGTTAATAGGTGTAACTGAAACTTGAACGTGACGTTTTGTTTTATGGAATTCATTTTTGTTGTTGAATGATTTTTTTTATAAAAGCATACAATGTACAAATATTCAGCCATATTCTTGCATGTCTCGAGCATTATAATGGAGATATAGCACGAATGGCTCAAATTCATTCAATTGAAATTGTTGTGCAAAATGTTTTTCTCCAGCCTTATCTTCCATGCTTGGTATAAAAACAAACTTTTACTTCCTCAAGGATACAGTTTTTTAAAAAAAATAAATGTAAACGCCTTACATGAGATTAACGAGTGCAGGCAATCACAGAAAATGGTTTCGGTGTAAGAGTTAAACCAACAATGGGATCCCAAGAGGGTTGTGGGATGTTTTGGGGGAGACGGAAAGATAATTTCTGGAAAATACAGGCCAAAAACAAGAATATGACCTGCTTTGCAAGTGGTTCTCCAAAACATATTCTAGCCCCAACCGAAAAAGGTATGTGATATGCTGGTTTCTTGACACAGTTGTTGGTATCCAGAAATCGTTCTGGCCAAAACTCGAATGGTTTTTCCCAGCATTTCGGATCTCTATGCACTCCGTAGATGTTTTGTATGACAGTGCAGCCTTTTGGAATGGGGTAACCCAGAACTTCCGTATCTTTCAGCGGGCTATGAAACAGGGACAAAGGTACAATACTGCAGTAACGATGAATTTCTAGAGTGACCGCTTCCAAATATGGTAACCTGTATATGCATTTGTAAAACAAAACATGTTTTTTTATAACAATTTATCAATGAATTATCTTGGCGGTACGTAGAGTATAGCAAATATTACATAGGCAAATCTTCAAGGACAGGCGCTCTTCCTCGTCCAATAACTGCATCGAGTTCTTCTTGAATTCTCTGTTGAAATTGTGGCCAAACTGATAAGATCAGAATGCTCCAAGTTAACGTGTTTGAATTAGTTTCAATTCCTGCCAAAAATAGGTTGTACAAAGAACCAGCGAGATTTTCAACTATGAAAGAAAGATTTCAAAGTATGGAAACACGATGTCAGGTTACAGTATACATGTAGGCCTATATGTAAAACAAATTTTGTAATTATATTTATCTCTGACTCGTGTAGGGAGGTTCCAGTTCTTCGTTCTTTTGTTTTCGTCTGTGGATCTCTTCAATATATGCATCCAAGAAATCTCTGCATTCCCCATCTTTATATGTGCTGACGTGTTCTTCTATTTCTTTCTCCAAATAACTCCAAAGCAAGTTATGATGCTTCAAGTAGGTCCAATAACCAAACGCACCAGGAATCAAATAGCGTAGATAAGGCATGAAGTTCAATGGGGAATTGTTTCTAAATCCATAAGCATTTTCTTGTAGGATTTCATAAAATCTCTTACCCTTTTCATCACCTTCATCAATCGTTTTATCTACAGTGGGAAATTATTTTATTTTACTCTCGTCTGTGATTCTAATAATTAATACGAAAATTTATAAACTAAGCGCACTTAATTGCGTCAATTTGCAAGCATATCTCAATGTATTTTGCCTTCTTTATGCACACATAGTTAGCAAAATGAGACATTTCAATCAAATCCAGGTTGACTTCAACATAAATAGAAGCTATTACACTTATCAAAATGTAATTTTATGCTCGGTTTGCGAGAAGGATATTCTGCAAGATGCCGCATACATATTCCTGCATGCGTAATTAGCTTGAAATGCAAATTATTTTTTTCTGATTCACATATTCTTGTACTTACTGCATGCTATTTTCCAAATAATATTGAAAAGTGGAAGGAAAAAGTCATCCTCGATGCAAATAATTTCTCCATTCTTCCTTTCCAATTTTGTGATTAAACTATTAACACTCTTCATGATAAGAGATTCCCTGTAAGCTTTTTCGTTGCCGATATTCTTTAGTATTTGGATAGCGAAGTTCCTTTGAGCCTTCCAGATAGGGCCATGGTTGGTCCCAATATCTAAAGGAATATAATTTGAACATGATACAAAATAATATAATCGACCTGTTTCCTGACAAACTATTCGATGAACTTCAAAACTATAGTCCCGTATCATTTAAAATGTTAGTTTCAAAAATACCAACCTCTTTTATTGACAGTGGAGTCAAAAAGAAACATAGGTGGCCTTCCTGAAAACGTATGTGCTTGGTCCACGAGGGCTGTCTTTACCGCTGCCCAGTCGTTGAGTACCACAACTCTGTTATTTCCCAGCACAACGCTGAAAATACTGCCATGTTTTTCGCCTAATTTCAAAAACGTTTTATAGGCATACGCGCCGAGAAACGGTAAATAGCCGACAATAGGCAAACCCCACGGTCCTGGTGGGAATTTTCTGGATTCCATATGTTGATAAATCCATATCAGCCCCAAAAGTATTGCCAAAATAGATAGAAAAAAGGACGACGAGAACTCCATGTACATTGCATGTATATATAAACAATACGAATGACGCTCGTAACGAACGTATAAGCTATATATTTTTAAAATTATTTTTTATTTCTTGATGATTGACAATTTGGGAATGAATTGCAAATATCTGAGTTAACACGCATATGTAAGGTCGGTTCGATGGAAGACGAGAAAATTATAACTTATGATTCCGTGAAACGATGGATGTTGATTTTAATCTCAAAGCATTCATTTTCATCGCAGTTTTCATGAACAGTTAATTTGACTGTAATTGGACGAAGACAATTGAATAATCGTAGCATGTTTCAATGTTTGTATGCACACGATGCAACCATTTCGTTTGAAATATACATCACTGTGTATCACGTAAATGGAAGGAGTGTCTACATGTACATGTATATGAAAATTATTTAAAATCTGAACTGAAATCGAAGGTCGGCCAAGTCTATGCTTCTATATATTACTTTCAGTGATGATTTTGGTTAATCTCAAACCCTGAAATTCTTGTACAGCCTATCCTTTTCCCAGCTCTTCCCATGGTCTGATTGGTATCCTTAGCGCAGAAATATACTGTACAGACAGTATATATAGTCAATTCATATAATGTACTGTACATGTATAACTGAACTGAGCTGCAACCAATGAGGTATACATGTACACGCAATTTTCAATTTCACGTACAGGCTAATAATGTTTGTTGACGTCACCAGGAGTTATTATTGCGTGCTGATGGCCTAACGCCCAGCGATCCCTAGACAAAAAAAACAAAAAAAAAACGTTCCGGCGCCCTCGCAAAATCTAGTGCACATGTCTGATTTGCGTCATTTACAAAATCTTGTAGCGTGTGACGTCACATACTGCATCTGATCGCATCATTCGCCGTCTGCGTTTAATGGGCCGTCGGCAATGTCATCAATATTCGTTACTAATTTAAATGATTGGAAATGAGCATTTGTCAATTGGGTGATTTGCGCATTATACATGTACTGCAGGCTATCCTAAAGTGAAATCACATCGTCTATAATTACAATGATAGAATTTTTAAATATCGTTGTTCCCCTTATTTCTTTTAACAATTAATGTCTTTACTTTTAAAAATAATTAAAGAACGCGGAAGTTATATTTATAATTGGTTGCTCTACAATCTATACATATGCACGTATGTCAAGAAATTAAACAGTTCGTTGTCAGGTTCGTTCCATCGCAATAACCTTTCCTAATGGTTAACTTTCTCGCAATGCTTTCACTTGCAAGTCAATCAGGTGTAAAACAGATCATCGCACATGGTTGGAAAGAAATCCCCTAAAGTTGGAGCCGTTATCAAACTAATGGGGAGGGGAGGGGGCGGAAGGAAACTTGTCACACGAGCCAAATAAATGCGCATGCGCGTTCAGAAAAGTGCTCGATACTTCAGTGCTACGAAATTATAACCCAACGAATTTCCGTAGTCTAATACTCTACAATTAGTTCTCGCTAAAGTTTGCCAAGCAATCTAAAATTTGTTGCAAGATCGCTGCACCATACTGTGAGTCTGTGATTATACACTGTCAAACAATTGCCTATCTGACTTGACAGCTATACCAAAGTGCGAGCTGTGAGTTGTTAGATTTCTGCCTGAGCACTGCCGAAATCCAATGTACAGGTACATCTTTCCAGTGTTCCTAAATATTTTCCAAACGCATTTCATTTTAATTTGGCAACTCCAAGATCGGGGCTTTCATCCAATATTTGTTGGCCTATTTCCTCAGTGGCTGAAAAATGCCAAACGAGCAAAACTGCCGAACGAACTCGATGGCAGCAGCGTGGCGTTTTATTTGTGTTGCTGGTTGCTCGAGCCAGAGCTATTCCAAGTCCTTGTACAGCATTATCGCGGTTTTCCTGGATCGATATCTGAGTGCAGATGCACTCGTTTCAGCCTCGCGCCGCATTTTGGCTCGGAGTGCAAAGCGCGTACTGCGCATGCGCGCATCCCATATCATCACACTTTCACTCTTTCAATTCGGCATATAAAATAAGCCGCACGGGGAAATGAATTTCCAGTCTTGTCGACTGGCCGTGCTTGGTTACGCGACCATGGAAAAAACATCACTGAAAAAGCATCCTCGATTCGGTGCCGTGAGCGGTCTTTCCGATTAACAACTGCCTGCGTTTGGATAAAACACAATCTGCACAGTTTTTATCTCTTTCCTCAAGGATACCCTGTGTGCGTTTTTTTTTTTAAACCAAGTTGGTGCAGGAAATGTCAGCTGATGCTACAATTTAGAGGTGGATCGCTTTGCGCTCAAATGAGACATCATTCTGTTGTGAAAGTGTCTAGATTGGCTTTATCATCGAATTAAGGGTGAGTGGTATGCATCCTCGTTATTTGTTGGTCCATTATTCGAGTGTGTCTGAAGGACTGTGAGAATGCGAGCGACAACAGCTTGTTTAACATGCTCTCGTTCTAGTAAGCTTATTTATTAATTGGCACGTTGCACTTTTTAATTGATGTATCTCGTAATCTCTGACCATAATTTACAGGCTGTAATGTACTTAACATTGACCTTGCATCATTAATGACTCCCATGGTTTCCTGGTCTTTCAAAATTTGTCATCGAAAGCTTAATTGCGAATTGAATGATCAAGCTGCTGTTAACAGTGGCCTTCCAATTGTCCTATAACATCATTAATCATGGCCTGTAATTACGTACGCGGCTCTACTCTGCGCCAAACTTGTAAGTTGCACCATTGCCAGTTAATTTGCATCGCTAATTAACTCATCGAAAAAGATGAAATTGAACGATGCATGCAGAATTTCAACTTGTCAGTAGATTGAATTAATAAATTTCCTAGTTATTCGCAATACCCACGTTTCTTGTGTCGCTCACAAAACATGTATATAGGACGCAATTAGCAAATTCTGGTAATGAGACGTTAGCTCGAAATTACCCCTGTCATGCTTCATTAGAGTGCTAAAATGTCTCTTTAAAGGAGCTTGCAACTGTCTCTCAAATTTAAGCTTAGTAAAATTGAATTAACTGAAAGGAGAAAGTGAGTTACTGCAGTTAATCGCCCCATTAAATATTGGCGATTAATTATAGTGTCAGAAAAATGCTTACAATTTTTTCCAAAATACGAAATATATCCTTAAAAAATGACAACGTTTCCAAACTATGCCACGCTTTTCTTATAAACATACTGTACATGTACATCAAAAAATAAAAGATCATAGTACTGCTCAAGGTTTTCTTCAAGCTTATACATGTACAGTACATTTTGCCGATTATCCGAGGAACTCCATTTCCCAACCTCTCCGGATAATCGTTTCGGGATTATATCATATGGGTGAGAGCACGTTGGCATTTATTCATGTGATTTGTTTACTTATTTTGAACCAGTGTCGCGTAGTGGTATTGCAGACTCATACCACTAGGCGATACTGGTTTTTAAGTTAATGAAATAAGTGTCAGCGTGCTCTTACCCTATGTGTATATGCGGAATTTATGCACGATTCAGTTCGTTCAGATTAAATTTTCATTCCCGTCATGCAGATTATGGTTATTTAGTCACGGTATCGCACTTATGAATTTAATGAGGTTTATTAAGTTATGCATGCTTTTATTGCCATTTGCGTGTGAAGTGTTCGTTAACATAGATTTGAAAATGGTACAATGCACTCTTAAGAGTGTGTACTTTGTATAACGTGCTGCATGTATTTTAATGTCGCGAAATTTCGTATTTGTTTGCATTGCGGCAAATGTTGCGGCTCAATAGCGGTGGCCATGGGAGACTAAAGAATTCTAATGCAAGGGATCCCAGAATACCTCCTTATAAAACCACAACACGAACGCAGGCCCATCGATGGAAAACATTATACATATGTACACGGAAGAATTAAACATTAAAATTAGCAGCTATCACGATTGGAGATAAAAGCCCATTGATTTAAAAAATAGTACCAATCTACATGTATCAAATGTCTAATTTGCATAAAATTTAAAACCCAACGGGTAAGAGTGTAGCACATTCAAAAAGTCATTGTGAGCTCGCTTGCTGACTCCATGATTTTTTTTAACAAAGTCGTGCGAATCTTTGTGTTGTTATACGGCATACTGTATATAGTGTTTTGATATAAACCAATATAAAAATAGCATTCCCAGCAGGATATCACGTGTAATATTTAACCAAATATTTAATTTTAAAAATGTACGCTATATAGCTTTATTTGAGAATTCAATCCCGCTCTTGGCAAATACTGTTTTTTCGGTTCACTCATATTGACAGATTTACTCAAATTTATACTACAAAATAATTTTTATGTTTATGTACCGCATATTAACCATGCTGAATTATTGCCACTATAATTTGCTTATCGATCGAATAATTTGTACTTTGCTTTTGTTGGTCTCCATTTCACAACTTTCACGTATTAACTATGGAAAAATAATTCTCCAAACATGTGTACTGCTTGTGTATCAGAAATTTGTTTTCGGAGTGATCAGTGAATAGATTTTTAAGATTTTTTTTTTTTTTATCACAGAAAGTCAAGCTGGGAAGAAAACCTCGGATGCCTGAATTCGCTTAGCAACGTTTGTGGAAATTATTCCAAACAAACCGAAATGGCGGAATTTTTGTCGGCGAAGTTGCATGCGGCGAAATATGACAAAACCCAGGACTGCCTGGTTATGCAACTGACCCCTCCAACTGTGATGAAGGCCAACAGCATGGGCAATCTGAATGGAGTGCAGCAGTCCTTGGGAGGCAGTTTAAATAATTTGGGCCTTGGTTCGATTCCAGGGCTCGCCAAAAAGGTTCCCAACATTCCGCTGGAGCGCAAACTTCTTACGCATCTGCCAAAGAGACAAGCGATCGATATGGCTTGGCAAAACTTGTCCTATTCAGTTCCAGAAGGGCGTCACAAAGGTAACTTAATGACATTCGTGCCTGCAGGGTAGTGCGAGGAAATGCATTCATAAAGGCGGTGGTGATGACTTCAGCCCCAATTGCATCTCTATGGTTGTCAGTCCCTACCCGCGGCTACCCCCTGAAAAAAGTTATCATTGGTCCCACAAAACAGTTGTGAACCAATGCGCAATAGTTCAATACATTACCGTGAACCAGTGCATGATTTTCACCCAATTCCTATACACTGTACATGTATAAGAAAAACAAACAAGCATGAAAACATATCTTCACAGCATTTCAAGTGTCCGGCAGCGGAAGTTAGCAAGAATTAGTCATAAATTCTTGTGAAATTATCATGAACTATGGGGATGCTACTGAACAGCGATGGTCGATGACGTCAGACGTTTGTTAATGTGCTGATATGGCCCGCAGCTTGAACCTGATACAACTGGCAATTGAAGGAGAAAATGAACCTTCAATTTAGTTTCCAATTAATGCATTATGTAGAGGTCTGTAACCGACCAACCTTTCATGTGTACAGTATAATAACTAACAACAGTCCAGAAGGGTTTGAGAAGTTGGGCTGAGCTGGTAACAAATCCATCATAATTTGTATTTCGGCAATGTAAGATTTGCAGGACTGTATATACACACTGTACTTGATCACATTCAGCTTCTTTAAAGATACAGTGTTTTGATTAGCACTATTCATAATTTAAAAGCTGTCAATAAATCCTGGCTTCTGTATTCGATATTTACCTTTTCTGTGGGAATATAAAAGCAATTGTGTGTTAGATGCTCTTCTCATGTTGCTACGCGTACTACTAAGTACACATTACACAAGTCATGCTTATGTGCTTATGTTAACAGTGATCCAGTGGAAAAATCCTCTGGTTTCGCAAATGCTCACAAACGATCTTCTTTGGAGCGTACAGTTTGTTATTACAATTGTACAAATACGTTTGTATTTTATTGCCTTTAAACAAATCTCTTATCTTGCGATAAAATGTGCAAAAGCTATAAGCCGTCTCTCACAGTTTGAATATTTTCTATGCATTATTTTTGCAGTCAATTTGGGAAAATTACAGCTTTTACTGGGCTAATAAAATACTAAATAGCATTTGGATTTTCCTGTGCAACCATTGAAAATAAAAAAAAAATCATTGTGAAAATTATGGAATTATTGATTTTTAACATCTTTAAGTGACAATAATTTCATCATAAAGAATATCATGAATTAAAATATGTAATAACCATCAAGGAACATTTCCTCAGCCTCCCCTTTGGCGTTTATAATGTTTATAAACATGATATGTGCTTTTTCCAAAAGATCCTAGGTTGTCTAATTATGATGATGTTTTTAGGTTATAAAACCATTTTAAAATCTGTATCTGGAAAATTCCAGTCAGGAGAATTAACTGCCATCATGGGCCCATCTGGAGCCGGAAAATCTACTTTAATGAATATTTTAGCAGGATACAAGTAAGTATTGTCATATTACAAATAGAAAAGGATCGAGGAACGAATGCTAATTTAGGCTGTTTCCAGAATTCGTCGTGTTAGTGGCAACGTTTTGATAAATAACCGCGACAGGGATATACACGTCTTTCGTAAATTATCCTGTTACATTATGCAAGATGACCACCTTTTACCTCATCTGACTGTGATGGAAGCCATGATGGTATCGGCCAACTTACGCTTATCTGAAAAACACACCAAAGAGGAAAAGAACTTGGTGGTTAGTCTCGAGAACTAATTATTATGGATTAATTTACTAATGATTTCCTATCGCATCGCAATTAAGCACCGTTTTACTTTCGTAATCCATATTTAGGTGGTGGAAATTCTGGAAGTCCTTGGTTTAATCGATTGCGTAAATACACGGTCGGGCAATCTTTCTGGAGGAGAACGGAAAAGGCTTTCAATCGCCTTAGAATTAGTGAATAATCCTCCAGTAATGTTTTTTGATGAACCTACCAGGTATTGAACAAGTTTGTGGACAATTTTGCGGAAGATAAAGTGCCCCCAACTTTCCCCTTGCTTAAAAAGTAGGCCTACACCTGTCAAACTAATTCACCCCAGCCAATAATTTCTTAGTGGAAATAACAGCGTGCTTTTAACTTTGAGTTTGAAAAGCCAAAGTTATTTATTGCAGTAAAATGCGTTTTGTTTATTTATTGCACAAAACTGCGTTGTTTGAAAATATATAACAACGTCGTATTTTCAAAACATTAAATATTGCATTGGAAAACCCACCATGATGTCTAAAAATGTTCATACATTCATATAAATAAAGTGCAAAATTATTAGTTTGATGGGGTGTTGGCGTTGCGTTGACCTTTCCAAAATGAAACTGTTGAATTGGAACTCTCCAATTGCAAAGTAACATCCATTTTCCCTTATCGAAACATAATACAGTAGAACCTCGATTTTATGAACATCTATTATATGAACTCTGTTTTATGAACTCATCAGCACGTGGCTCCTGCCGACCACAGTGTGCGTTTTTTTGGCTGGCGCAGGCCTCAACCCTGGGAAAATTTATTAAATACTAGGGGTATTCAAAAAGATGCGGGGACACCTGCAGTTGTGGCAGCAGATAAGTGGTTTGCACTGGTTTGCTGACCTATAACCTCATGTGCATATAGGTCACCAAACCCAGTGTTCTAATTGGCTGACCGGAAGTGCGGCCACCAGGGAAAAGTGCCAGCCAAAACCAGTCGGCAGATGGAATT
>JAQGAO010005852.1:0-13053 GCA_034697705.1 Ommatoiulus sabulosus
AAGATAGGATTTTAAGTTTATAGCTGTCAACTCAGATAATTAATGAGGTAGTTTTATAGTAATTCCCCATTAGTGAAGGCCAAAGGTTTCCACTTTAATGACCAAAAGCACTTAATAGCTGCCAAAACAGGAGCAAGCTTCGATGTCAACAATTTCATGTTTCGGCAAGGAGCTGCGAGCTCATTTTGACAGGCAAGTTATGCTCTGGCTGTTCCTTGCGTGGTTTGCACTCCCCCTTTCCATAGTCTTCGAGTGCATCCAAATATGGCAATGAATGCATTCTCCATTTTGTTTGGTTTTTCCATCTGACTCTTCCTCTGGCAACTCTTCAAGGTCTTTCCTTCAAACTTTGCAGGAAAAAAAATTTCCTCAATTTCTGTCAGATTCCTTCCAAACCAACACCATTGGCTAGGGGCCATCATCACAATTTTGGCAACACCAAACGCCATGGTCCTAGGTGGACTAGGGCCTGAGAAAAGGGCACTTCCTGTTGTGGTAGTTGTCCTTGTCACTGCCAAGGGGCACCACTGCTGTCAGCATGACGTCATCATGGTGCGCCGTCGCTGTGTTGATTGTTTATATCAAGCGTGGAACAGAAGCCGCTTGTTTATGTTTATGTCGAGCGTGCGCTAATGGTGTTTTTCATAAACACCATCAGCATGTTTTCCTTAAATTCTTTTTAATGGTTTTGTTTTTCTGTTGCTGGCTTTCCGGCCAGCTGGAGGGTTGACCCCCTAATGCAGCGTGGGTCAACCTTCGTCACGGCGGCTTCGTAGGCAGTAGTACGTGTCCATTTTGAACGCTGAACTCTTTTTCCAGCCTTTGTCCACACCGGATGCTTTATTTTCTGTGCGCGTGATCTGCTTTGGTCCCGGCTCTATCTATGGTCCCGGCTCTATCTATGGTCCCGGTTTGGTTTCGGCTTCGGTTTGGTTTCGGTTCCTGTGGAGCTGGATGGCGGAAATAGTGGTTCACCTCTAACCTGGGTCTGGAAGTTTCTTTTTCACTGGCTTCCCTGATGTGGTTTTACTTCTCATTCCCTGTCCATTGGAGTTGGTCCCTGCCATTTTAACGGATATCCAGGACACTCAGGAGGTCTCAGGACTGACCCCTGATAACCTGTACCAAGCTGCCTTGATACTCGGTTCTGCCTCTATTGTTATTGTAGCTCATTCTCCCCATCTTCAGGCTTTTGTCCTTTTGCCCAACAATGCCTTGGAGCAGCTCATGTAAGGTAAGTCCTCCTCTGTTCCTCAACATATACAGGGTCATTACAAAAACAATGTACAGGCATCCAGAATGATTAAGTATCTGCTAATTATTCATAGCGAGGTTTACCTCAGCAGAACTTACAATTCCTTCTGACATGCTTCTGAACATAGTTAATTTCATATTTAGAAAAATTAGGCATAGACAACTCTTCTTTATCATAGTGTTTGCAAATACTATTAATTTCTAGTTGTGTTAATCTAAGTTGATCACTAAGTTGATCCTGAGAAGACATCTCTTTTTGGGTAAAATCCAAGTGCATACATATTTCAAGCTTCTTCCTGTGCTTGTCAACTGTTTGTTAAGAAAGCGACAATTTTATCATATTAGATGTTGTATTAGCTTTGTAAAGTTAAACAGTTGGTCAATGAGTTTGTAGTATCATTTTCTTGGCATGAAATTGTTGCTTCAGGGAATATCCTTTCAATCGGTTTATTCCCGTAAGTAATCTTAATAAATAAGTTCAGGCAAAAGCCAATGAAGGATTGTGGTCAAGAAACAGTCGGTATGTAATAAACAACAAATTAAATATAAAAAAATAGTTTGATTACAGACAAATTTACACTTAAGGATTTAAATAAAATTCGTTGTTAAAAAGGAAAAACTGAAAGTTTTTAGCTAGATTGTACATAAAACTGAAATTGATTTTTCAACTAAAACATGAATTCTATTCCTAAAACACTGTGACAGGTACCAATAGGCATTTCTGCCACTAGATTGTTCCAGTCAATATTAGTCTTGAAACTATATCTTAAAATTAAAATCAAAACAACTATAAATAAGGGGCCTTGCTGCCACACATTTGTTTCTAAGTCAAGAATAATGATTCTAAATTAAAATCTTAAAATAACAAAATTCCAACTAGAAATTAGATGCATTGCTGCCACAAATATATTTCTAAGTCGATAATTCTCTAAAGTAAAATAAGCATAAGTAAAACTTACAACAAGAGGCAATCCTGCCACAAAATTGCTGCAAGTCTTGAAAAGGTTTGGAATGTAGACAGTGGCATTTCCACCACAGCCTGTCTATTTACCAAGCTAATACCCTAACATTATATTATAATATTTTCTTCTTTATAAAGGGCTTCTAACTATGTTGGCACCCTCTAGACAATGCCTGTGGTTTGAAGATTGCACTTATTGTTTTCTGTATTTGTCTATAAAAACGAGGGTGGCAAACTACGAACGAAAAAGCTTATTTTGTTCATAATTAGTGCTGGACATACAGTAATTAGACTATGTCCAGCCATCCTGTTTCCAGTTGTTTGATTTTCTGATCTGTATTGCTTATTTCTGTCCACCCTCATCCTGTACTAGGTTTTGTTTTGTCAAATATAACAAACGTTAATTTATTCAAAATGCACTTTTTTCTTTCGATTTAATTGTCAATCTTTTACATTCCTCATTAATAAATATTTGGTTTCAAATTTCAATAACATTTCTAAGAAATATGTTGTCCAGGGTTTGCATATTTCAACGAATCAATTATTTTTTCTAACTAAGGATGCTGATGAGTTCTATCTTTCTTAAATTAGTTGATGGATACTTGGGAGATTTTTATTATTATTTTAAGAAATATAACTTATATTCTTCTTAAGCAAGTTTGGTATGTTTTTCTGTGAATTTTGAACTTCTTGTATAAGTTTGTTCATACTTGTATATTGACAGACGGCAAATGTTAATTTAGGCCAATTTTCATACGACATTTCTGGAAATGTATTTTTATTTTAGAGATAGCTCTTTTTATCACACTATAACAATTGCTATTTGGAACGCATGTCATCATGGTACGTTATTTTTCTGATAAAGAACACGTTTTAGGTGCTTGGCATTCACAAGTTTTATTGGATGTTCTATCCTAGCATACTATGTAAGAATCCTTTCCAACTGCCTTTAATGTTGCTTTACTACAACTATATAGTGGTGGTATGAGTATAACATTGTTAGGTAAACTGTATCGGGTTATTAACGCCAAAGCACAATTATGTCATGTATACATAAAAGCTTATTTTGTTCATAATTAGTGCTGGACATACAGTAGATTAGACTGTCTAGCCACCCTGTTTCCAGTTGTTTGATTTTCTGATCTGTATTGATTATTTCTGTCCACCCTCATCCTGTACTAGGTTTCGTTTTGGCAAATATAACAAACGTTAATTTATTCAAAATGCTCTTTTTTCTTTAGATTTAGTTGCCAATCTTTTTTTTACATTCATCATTAATAAATATTTGGTTTTAAATTTCAATAACATTTCTAAGAAATATGTTGTCCAGGGTTTGCATATTTCTAAGAATCAATTATTTTTTCTAACTAAGGATGCTGATGAGTTCTATCTTTCTTAAATTTGTTGATGGATACTTGGGAGATTTTTATTATTATTTTTGTAAATATAACTTATATTCTTCTTAACCAAGTTTGGTATGTTTTCTGTGAATTTTGAACTTCTTGTATAAGTTTGTTCATACTTGTATATTGACAGATGGCAAATGTTAATTTAGGCTAATTTTCATACGACATTTCTGGAAATGTATTTTTATTTTAGAGATAGCTCTTTTTATTACAATATAAAAATTGCTATTTGGTACGCATTTCATCATGGTACGTTATTTTTCTAATAAAGAACACGTTTTAGGTGCTTGGCATTCACAAGTTTTATTGGATGTTCTATTCTAGCATACTATGTAAGAATCATTTCCATCTGCCTTCAACGTTGCTTTACTACAACTATATAGTGGTGGTATGAGTATAACATTGCTATGTAAACTGTATCGGGTAATCAACGCCAAAGCACAATTATGTCATGTATACATAAATTTACGTTCTTTTTCTAGTCTTATCTTACATGTCTCATAATAGACTTTCAATTGAGGATACAAAGCATAAAGTTTTCAGCAGAATAAATATCGCAATCGTAATTGTGTCCAATAAGCAGCAGCATCTTATCCCTTTTGGATACATGAAACATGGTACAGTAAATTAAAATGCTGATGTAGATCAATCATGAATTCATCTTTGGGTCCTGTAACATAAACAATTCCTTTGTTACAATCCTTTACATATTGCTCTTTTGTATTAAATCCTTTATTTCTACCACTGAGTTTAATCCCAACTTATAACCGAAAATTTGTCCATGAACTCTAACAATCTATCTGAAGTTGATCTTGTTTCTTTCTTGTCTTCCCTTGTCTTTCCCATTGTCAGGTGAGTTCTACTCATTTATAGATGAGGCAGCGTTATCCCCAGACGAATCTGAAGTTGACAAAGGAGTGGATCCTGCTTTCCTCACAAATTTTGTCATGCGTGATTCTGGCAAACAGTATCTGCTCCTTGCAAGTTATGTAAGGATTCTGCCAGTGCCACATTTGAACTATACAGGGTGATTGCTAAAGTCACTTCTCTAAGAAAAAAATTATATCTTTAAAATGGCAACAGATACGAAGATAATTCTTTTAAGTAACTTTAAGAGTTCTTCATGAGCTATCCGGAACCCATATTCCCTGCGACCTTGAATGTCACGTTCAAGGTCATCCATGTGCTAGGTCTTCGGATTTTGCAGATATCTCAGAAACCGTTGCAGATTCGTTCAAAGTGTAAATTAAAACGTTGTAGGGCGATGCCTAATTAGTATAATAAAGTTGGTTTTAAATTGTTTTGAAAATAGCACAGTGATTCAGAATTTTTCTTCTTCACGAGTTACTTCATACATACCTAGGCTGCACTGCATGACACTCAAGCTTTGTGGGCTGCATAAAATGCGACATTTTGAAAATGAGGCTGTTTGATTAATTAGCTGTGACCATTGGTCTGGGCTTGGCTCTGGTCCAGAATTTGGCTCTCCTAAAATAAACTATCCTGGGGAAATTCTCCTTTCTTTTAGATGTCGACTAATTCGACTAATGTTTGCCTTTTTCTGTAACTAATTTAATAATACTATAAAATTCAACTAGCCATAAAGAACGTGGGCTTCTTTGCCAAATGTGATTGCAATATTGGGTCTTCTGATATAAAATTCTTGCAATACTTGAAATTTCAAGTTTCTGTCGCATGTGTTACTCACCCCTATGTAATTTATTTGTGTTCTAGTTCACTTACGCAAAGGTAGCACAAATGTTGGGATTTAAATAGGGGCTATGGTAGCGTTATGATTCTCGGAGATGTATTGGATTGCTGTTTCTAGAAATCCCTATTAATCTGGAATTGCATGCAGATTAACTGACATAATCAAAAAGTTAGCAAGTTACAATACTTATTTTAATGTTGCAAGATTATATCAAGATACATGGATACGATCAATACACTTTAATTAATATGGCATGCACACTTGAGGGCCTCATCAAGAATAATCCTATCTCTAGCTAACTATATGTAAAATACACTGAATCCTAACTAAATTCCAAAACAATCCTACCTCAAGTCAAAAGTGAAGTTGTTCTCACCATTGTAGATTTTCTATCTCGAATAGCAGAAATCATCTCTTTGTTCACTTGGAGATCTGGCACGGACTCACCTGGCTTATAGCTTTGCTAATTGCTGCTTTCCCACTGACTTTTGAGTCAAAATTTTGCTCTCCTTTTATACGATTCTCACTTCATCTCATTATCTGCACCTGCAGTAAAACTCTGCTGGTGTAATTTTCCTTGCTTGCTTCCATGTCTACTGCGGTCATAAATCATGTAGATGAGTGGGTGGAGAGCCCTTATTGTTTTAGTTCATCATACTACAAGGTCATACTCTGTTAGGTTCCCATTCTACTACCTGTGGATTCTCTAATGTTTATTCTACCTTTTCCAGTAATTCTGGTCACTTAACGGGTTTTGGTTTCATTATAATCTTCGAATTATGCAGCTTTTAAGGTTGGGAGACTGTAGTTGTCCATCCCCTTAGTAGATGGCGCTAGTGTCTCTTAATGCCATCTTGTCGTCAGTCTGGCCATCTGCATGGTGGGGTCTGATTGCTTTTCGGAGTGCTTATCACTGTTTATTGTTTTTTTATTGACCCAATCGGATTCAGTTTGGTTCCATAACACAATTCCACGTGACCAATGGCTTGTTAACACTAATTTCTTCAAAATGGCGACCATTCATGATTTTCACTGCGCTACTGGAACCATCGAGCAATGTGTCCACCACAACAACGCATCGAGGAGGTGGAAGCTATTGGTGGGTGGCTTCACGTCGAATAAGTGGAGGAAACTGTAGCAGAAGAAGAACTGCCTGACCCAGGAGAGTGTGTCTGATTGTGCTAGAGCACACCCTTTACATTTGGAATAAGCTAGTACCCTCCGTCGTGTTGGGCATGGTCGGGAAGAATGCTGCTTCCTCCGAAAAGCTGTGCGAAAACTGGAGCATCCTCGGTTTCATCCATTACTTGGGCTGTCGCCTGTACCTGACATTGCTCATCTTTTAAGGGGTCTTGTTTGTCTTTCCTTAACTTAAGTTGACCTGCATATACCCTCTTTGCAGGGCCCTTTCCCTTTATAATCTCATAGTTCACTGTTCCTCTCTGAGCTATTACCTGAAAAGAAACATCCCAGAGTGGGGCTAGTTTCCTGCCCACACCTGGTTTTTGTTTGTACTTGTGTGTGCAGTGGAGTTGGGTGCGCTTACAAGATAAGGGATCCATTGATCCCAATTTTGTTGACTCTGATTCACATAGTAAGAAAGTGAGTTTGCAATTGTCTGATTGTACCATTCTGTGGCACCATTACCTTGGGGATGGTATGCAGTGATTTGGATTTGCTTAATTTTTAGAAGAATGCATACCTCTCTCAATAATTCTGAAACAGAATTCGTTCCTATCTGTTATGCCCTGCCTTTTCCTAAAAAAGCTTTTTCGCTTTTTCGAAAAAAGCTATATTTTCGCTGCATTTCAAGAATTAAGTCATAACTTAGTTCCTGTAGCATTTCTACTTTTGGTGTTAAAGGCAGGTTTAAATCTGCTTTACCTTGTTTTTTTGTTTGTTAATAGTGCCCTTTTGTCTTCTTCTATTGTTTTCTCTAAATTTCCTAGTTTAAAATCTTGCACATTTCTAGAAAGTGCATCTGCTCTGTTATACTACTTCGAAGGCAAAACTTTGTAATTGGCGAGCCCAACGTGATTACATTGCATTATGATGTCTTGTTTTTATTAGGTATCAGAGGCATGCATGGTCGGTGATTTAAGTAAATTTATTTCCCACAACATAGTATTGGAAATGTGTAACAATAAATACACATGCTAAAGCTTCATATTGGGTTGTTGAGTACTTAACTACTGAAGGTTTTAATTGTCTACTTGCAAATGCTATTGGAAACTGTTTTCCATCATGCTTTTGCTCCAACACTGCACCAATTGCATAATTGCTTGCATCTGTAGTTAGGAAAAAAGGTTTGGTCCAGTCAGCAAGTCTTACAGTAGTACCATATGAAAACTTGGAATATCTTTCATTTTTTGAAAGCTAATTTCACACTCTTTTGTCCAGATAAAAGGTTTGTCTTTCTTGGTTGAATCCAAAAATGGTTTTGCAATTTTGGCAAAATTTGGAATATGTCGCCAGTAATATCCCGCTAGACCAAGAAAACATTGCATTTCCTTGATGGACTTTGGTTGAGGAAAATTCATAACTGCTGTTATTTTATTTTCCTGAGGACATATTTTACCTGCTGAAATGATGTGTCCTAAATATTTCTCTTCTGGTTTGAAAAAGTGACATTTTGCTCGTATAGTTTTAACCCATATTATGCTAGACGTTCAAATATTATTTTCAACTGTTCCAAGTGTTTTTGCAATGTCCTACTTAATATAAGCAAGTCATCAATAAAGACAGTTTAAATTTTCCCTATTAATCCTTCCAAGGCAATGTCAACCACTCGTTGGAAATTGTTGGGCGATGTTTTCAACCCCATGGGAGATAGGTCTTGTGAATTCGTATTGACCATTTGGCATTGAAAAGGCTGTTTTATATTGATCCATTTCATTTATGAGTATTTGATAAAATGAACTTAAAAAGTCCAGTACCGAAAAGATTTTTGCATAACCCACCCTTTCCAATAAAGATTAAGGACTGGCTGATGGACGGATAATTCCAGCTTTGAATAATTCATTAATTTGTTCTTCCATTATGGTTTCATGTGCAGGCGGCAACTTATACGGATGCTTGTACACTGGTATTTTGTCTATAAGAATCTTTACATTTGTTTTGTTTTGCAAGAATCGTAAATGAATGCCCTGATTGTTTATTGCCCCCAGGTTGATATTGTATTTTGATGATACTGAGATACATGATACATGAGAATGGTATTTTGTCTGTAAGAATCTTTACATTTGTTTTGTTTTGCAAGAATCCCAAATAAATGCCCTGATTGTTTATTGCCTTCAGGTTGATATTGTATTTTGATGATACTACATGATTAACCTTTAGATCATACATAATCTCCGTTACATGAATTAAATTTTGTCCCAATAAAAATATGACAATTATCAGGCAAAGGCACAGGACTGACAGGAAGTGAGGTGAGCACCCTTTGAATTCCGAGAATGATAGACAAAACAACTTTTTGACTAAGGAGTAATGGTTCTCCAGACAATATTTTGGCCAAGATAGATGTGGAAACTGTTTCATATTCCAACTTATGTCCTTGACCTGTTAGAATATATAAAATTTCCGGACATATAAGCGATTCTGTTGCTCCAGTATCGAAGTTCATTAGCGCATTTTGGCTAAATACCTGAATCAGAAAATACGGTACAAAACCATTAATTTTTTGCATCTCATTTCTCAAATCAATAGTGGCTCACCAGTTTTTGCTGTTTTCTTGAGCACCTTGTCAAATGATTAAATATTTTACGTACAATGACCTGTAACCAAGTTCCATCAAGGTAGCAATGAGGTTCCACTGTATTCACACCACTGTTTTGTGGGAACTCAAGAACTCCCAAATAATTGTAGCGAGGAAATCTAGCAGCAATCTCTGTTAATAAAAAAATGCCTGGATTGCGGAAATGCCTCTATTTACCTTAAAGCTAAAATGCAAAAATTATTTTCACCTAAAGGATAAGGCCCTTGGTAAATTATTTGCTGCTTCCGGTGTAA
This sequence comes from Ommatoiulus sabulosus, assembly GCA_034697705.1. Taxonomy (NCBI): domain Eukaryota; kingdom Metazoa; phylum Arthropoda; class Diplopoda; order Julida; family Julidae; genus Ommatoiulus; species Ommatoiulus sabulosus. The sequence goes on from JAQGAO010005852.1 coordinate 9,344, forward strand.
GTGCTATCACATCAAGGATTTGTGCCATCAATGTAGGCACACAATTAAATTATTTTAGTCTTATGTTAAAATCTTATCGTTAACATGCAGCAAAATCTAGTACTATTCAACAAAATTAATCCATAATTAATCAAATAATATTCAACAATGTAAGCCATAATTAATTGCCAATCAGAATCAAAATTAATAAATTTAATTAAGATTAATTGCCATCCATAACTAAAATTAAAAAATTAAACTATAATCAATTGCCACTTAAAATGAAAATTCACAAATTAACTAAAATCAATTGCCACACATAATTGAATTTAATAAGTTTAATTCAGAATAAATATTGTCAAAAGAAAATCCTGTCGACTGCGCCATTTATCATATGCTACCTTATTTAACTGAAGGAGTAGCGAGTAGGTAGGAATTACCAAGTGTCTTAATTCTTTTTGGTGGCAGGTTCTTAGACACTTTGAAAACTTATTTGTAAGAATAAGCAAAAAATTCGTGTAAATTTGTACAAAATTTCATGGAGTATTTATTCAGGAAAATTGTATCATGTTTTAGTTATTACTACCCTATTTTTTTAGCTAATTTTTTAAAATAAATCAATAGTTTCTTATCTGTTTTGTTTTAGCTCATTTCTTAAAATAAAATAAATATTTCCTTGGAATGAGAATTAATTTTATTCATTCTGTTCCCGTTTTCTTGCACCTCTTTCAATCTTTCCTAGTGTAACCATTGGTGTTAGTCCAAAAGCTCAAGCCAGAATAGACAACTTAATTTGTTTCAGCCTTATCTTTTTACACTTTTCCGGTCAACCTCTAGCACGTGTTTTCTTTCTTCCAATCGCTACCACTTATGTGGCTTCAATTTCGCATTCTCATGGCCTTGAACTTGGCATTGGGAACTTGTTATGCTGGTAGCATCATAGGTTCGAACTCCAGACCCTTGACCTTCAGTTACTTTACTAGTTTTTAGGCTGTCCTATCCCATACCCTTTCAAGCAGTTGGTGATGAAAGGCTTAAGGGTTTTGTTTTTGTTTCGGTTGTGTTGTCTGATTGCAGCTCTTAATAACTTAAATTTTTATTTTAAACATTTTTATTTCATTTCTTATACCCTAATTGTTCCTCTTTGGTGCACATGTATCCATGTAACACCAGGAATCCCATTCCAGAAAGTTTACGAGCACATGAAGTTCAAGACGGACATCAATGCTTCCTACCAAACAGATTGTCAGCTTTTGTGACGTGAGTGCAAGTACAGAAGCCTGGTCGGCTGCCTGCTTTACTTGTCATAGCATATGCATTCCAACATTAGCTATGCCATCTGCTTTCCGGCTCGGTTTTGTAAAACATCATGTCTCGTGCACCGGGAGGCACTCAGGTCTCTCTTGAACTATGCATGTTCTACTGCTGAATTGGACTTGAGCTTTGCAGCTCAGAGCATGCCATGGTTCCATGCCTATTTTGATGCTTCCTGGGCCACGGATGTGAAGACAAAGCAGTCCGACCCTGGGTACATTGTATTCATCAAGTAAGCAACGATCCTCTGGCGTTTCTTAAGGCATTTGTTAAAATTAAAAGGTTTAACATCATATTAATAGGACTTAGAAATTAAGCCGCGCTCTTGTAAGCAACTGATTGAATACATGATTAATCAAAACTTGATCATAACTGTATGAAAAATCGTAAATTTGTGTAACGTAACTGTTTGAATAGCTTAAAAAACATTGTAGTGAACATGTACATGTAGCAGACATTTATATTAATTTTGTATTTAATTTTACATAGCCGGTCCTTGGGTTACTGACACTCTTTATCAGCACTAAGGAAATATTCATCAACAGCATTATGATTTACGGAAAGCTCTGAAATTGTCACTTTTGTTATATATTTCCCTAGAACTTTTTCAATAAAGCTTTCTGGAGAATTTCTTTGGATTCAATCAGCAAACAATCATGTAAAAGTAAGCTGATTTTGAGTGGATCATTTTGTCAAGATTTTATCTTAACCAAGATATAACTCAAATTACTGGTGTATCCCCGTTTATTAAATGAAACAGTAACATGTGATTGAATATTATTTTTCTGGTCGCGGAATGAAATGTATAAACATTTTAAAACCAAGATGTGTGAATCACAAGAGAGTATATTAATAAAATAATTACTGATCATTTAAATCAAAATTTGACAGTGTCTGGGCGATAACCCTTGTTCTTGACGTGGACCAAATAATTTTGCTGCTTCATAATTTAATGCCATTACAAAATCATAATCTGTAGATGAAATCTTTGGTTTTGCGTAAGCAGTTGCAATGGCTTGTATGTAGCTCGATCCTTTTTCAAATTTAACAGGTTTTAAGGTGCAGTTAAATATTTTATAAAATAAATATCTTTGATAATAATTATAAATGATTCCAAAGGTTAAAATTAATCCCAAACGGTCTGCACTTGATCTCAATTTCAATTTAACAATATAATCCCAAGGTATTCGTGAAACTTTCTTAGAATCGATGGATGTTTTGATTTCATTAAATCCTGCCTTTATATTGTTACATTCTTCCTATATGATATCATATCCCCAGAAGATTGGAAAATTTTCAACAATATCAGAGGAGAAATTTTCAAAATTTTCGACTGTTTTCGAGGTCAAATAGGCAAAAATGTCAACAAATTATAGAAAATTGAAATATTTAAAAAAATTGTCTCACTGATTCAGGGTTCCCCCAGAAATTTCATTTAAATTTCCCTGTTTTTTCTTGGACTTTTCCAGGTTTTACAAAAAAATTCCCTGGCCAATGACTATGTAAAAAATTGACATGTTTTGCCAAATCGATACTTGGAAAACATTTTTCAAAATTAACTAACGACAATTTTGAAAACTTTTTTACATAAAAAATTTGCATAATATAAATTTTAAAAAATGTGAAAATTTTGTATTCAAAAAATGTTAGAAAATGTTTCAAATTTGTGCTTGGAAAACGTGGAAAATTTGCAAATTTGCCCTCGAAAAATGGGAAAAATTTGCAAATTTGTTCTCAGAAAACGTGGAAAGTTTTCCAAATTTGTACTCGGAAAACGCAGAAAAGTTTGCAAATTTGTATTCGGAAAATGCTGAAAAATTTGCAAATTTGTACTCGGAAAACGTGGCAAATTTTGCAAATTTGTATTCAGAAAATGGGCCCCGAGTTATCCATGTAGAAGTATTCATATTAAGTCGCCATGACTGCATTGAATTTCCCAGACTTTTTCAAAATAAGTCATTTTTGCTTGACTTTTCTAGACATTTTAAGGTTTCCTGCATTTTCCAGACATCTAAAGGTTCCTGACTTTTCCAGACATTTTAAGGTTCCCGTACTTTTCCCAGTTTTCCAGGCCTGGATTAACCCTGTAATTTTGTCCTTTGTAGGTTTTGTAAAACCGTGTATAACATTAGCACATGTCAATTTTGTCGTTGTTCAAGGAAATTAGGTTTGAAAACCTGGAAAAGTCATGAAAATTAAATTTGAATTTTCTGGGGGATATGGGGTATCAAAAATATTTAATGTCAAACTTAGTGCAGGCATGGACATCAAGTCCACCATTTCGGCATTTTGGCAAGAAAAACAGAGGGATTAAGACCAGGATATGAAGCTTAAGCGCCAAAAAATACGGTAAAGTTCCGGGTCCTAATCCCAGCCTAAAGCAAAATCAGAAACTCACCTAAGTAAATGGGGACACG
>JAQGAO010005853.1:0-13052 GCA_034697705.1 Ommatoiulus sabulosus
AAACGTGGCAAATTGTGTAAATTGGTGCATGGAAAACGTGGAAAAGTTTGCCAATTTATACTCCGAAAATGTGGAAAATTTTTGCAAATTTCTACTTGGAAAATGGGCCCTGCGTTGAATTTCCATAACTTTTTTAAACTAAACCATTCTTCCCTGACTTTTCCAGGTAATTTTCCTGTTCCCTGACTGTATTAGAACAATATTTGAAAAAATGTTTTTCACGAGCGCTCGACTAATTCACCTAAGTTGTAAGTTATCGTTAAATTTTAACAAATTTAAATTCACGCAGCTTTAAATGTAGAAAACGTTGCTTCGAACAAGACCACTAAAGAAAGCAGCTTATACAGAGAAAATTAATAGAGCCAAACATACTCAGCATCTTTGGTTGATGATGGGAATCCTACGGGCACTTACGAGTTCTGCATGAAAACCGATTTAGAAAGCCGGCCATGGCTCTTAATTGATCTTCAAGCTACCTATCTCGTTCTGTTCATTAATATAACTAATACTAATCACGAAAGCAAGTAATTTATTCATTTATATTAGATGCATTCGTTTAGGACAGTGGTTCCCAACCTTTTTTGGCCCATCTCCCCTTTCTGGAGGTTGACTATAACCACCTATCGCCCCCTTTTCATTTTCATCGTATGCCTAATTTTAATTTGAAGTAAAGTGTAAAAATTACCGTATATAAAAACAACCGAAGCAGTTTTATCCGGTCACTCTTAAATAAAATAGAAAAAAAAATTAAAATGTACATTTTTTACAGATTTTTTTAGGAACAAAGAAGTGAAATAATTAACTAAGATATTTGACGTACATTTTTTCATTTTTAAATTGGAATCTGGCAAAATTCCAAAATCTCCCTTTTCATTTTCATTGTATGCCTAATTTTAATTTAAAGTAAAGTGTCAATAATAAAGCAGTTTTATTATTTTAAACAATTTTATTACCGTATATAAAAACAACCGAAGCAGTTTCATCCGGTCACTCTTAAATAAAATAGAAAAAAAATTAAAATGTACATTTTTTACAGATTTTTTTAAGAACAAAGAAGTGAAATAATTAATTAAGATCATTGACGTACATTTTTTCATTTTAAAATTGGAATCTGGCAAAATTAAGAAAGTTGACAGTTAAAACTTGAAAAAATAAATGAAAGTTTGAAAACTTTGTTATTGTTTTATTTTACCCTTATTTTACCTTTACAGTACTATTTTAATTTTTCCCCCTTTGAATACTCATCGCCCACAAATCGTCCCCCACTTATTTATTGCCCCCTGATAACCCAAATCCCCCACTTGGGGGCGATCGCTTCCAGGTTGGAAACCACTGCTCTAGGGTCTTAAAGGCAACACAATCAGAAGACTAAACCTCGATTGTGGTTTTTCATGGTTTCCCACAATTTCTCCAGGAATTGGGCTAGGATAGTTCCTAAATTAAATCGGCCATGACCGTCTCCCTTTCCTATCCCATCCTCTTCATTAAGGTCTCAATTACGGGAAATGTAATTTAATTGTTACGTTGGGATCCATCATGTCCAGACTACTTAGTCTGACTTAATTTGCATAAGGATCCCCCTGCCAAATGGCACTAATCTACTGACTGCGGGGTAGAGAATTGAATTGAGACTCACAGTTCTGGAATCCGCAGCACAAATCTTCTTGCAGACTCCCATCTTGATCACTGGGTTGTAGCTTCTTTCCTACAGCTGCCGTTGCGCTGTCCTGGCTTGGTGGACATAGCAGATAGGCCAAGTCCTGCTGACTGCTTCAATCTGCAATCCGAATTCTCCTGTCTGGCTGCAGGATTCTGGAACTGTCGGCAAAAACTTTTCCTGGATTCTCCCGGTTGATTCCACTTTGAGATCGGTAGTTTTCCACTCTGTACAGCTCAGGATACTGGACTCAGAAGAACACTTCCCAAAGAAAACTCCCAGGCTGACCTCAAATCACGTCCTCCCTGGTCTCTGGTCAAAGCTGTTCTTCCAGTCCCTTTGTGTTGCCAAATTCTTCGTTTCATTTCCAGTGGCGCCCTCTTATCTTTCCTAGAATGTTCCAGGAGGTTCTGTTGACTTCTGACCTCGAGAATGTCAGCAGGTGATGCCAAAGAATGCTGGTGACCTTAGAGGTCACGATCTGGTCGCAGCAATGTGGCAAGCAAGCGCATGAGCGACCCAAAGGTCAAAAAGCTAACCTGCATGCGGCAGGCGGGAATGTGAGAGGCTTTGGCTGAAGTCCGTCTCACATTAAAGGAAGTCTAAAGAGGATTAAAGCTCACTGAATTCGATTGTAGATTTTATGGTTTTATTTATGAAAACAAAATATACATCCTTGACCGTGAGAAGTATAAATATATGAAGCTTTCAAAAGCACTTTTGAAAACTGAGCACATCTAAGGAAATTTACCAACATGAATTTTACAGAACGAGAAAATATGCCACCAAAATGAGATTTTCCTCCCAGACTCTGCTCCTCTTCGTATACAACTGTTCATTTGCCAGTTTCCAACTTGAGATTTTGTTAAGTTATCCCATAGAAAGTTAGTTTTCCGAACTTGAAACCAAGCTTTCTGGCCCGTTCGTGATCTTTGGGGGATCGGCTCTCTTTAAGTAAAATGCTACAAAATGCTTTCCAGGCAGGATAACATAATAATGCACAGTTTGGTTCAAGTCATAAAAATGGTGGAATGCCACTGGTCGATTTTATTTTCATCCACAAACTTCTAACTGCTTTCTAACCGCTGTTGAACCTCTGAAAGTAAAGCTGCGTGGCTAGGCATCATCTTGTCACTCAGATTGGGGGTCAGCTTCTTCCATCGCATATTGGGCTAAAATAGATGTAGATAAGAGGTAATGATGAGTAAAACATTGAGCAGAAAGATTCTGAACATTTTCATAAGCCACACTCACAAAAATGAGTGTATTATTATCGCACATTTGATATCAGCTAACAGAAAATGATAAAATTTCAATTGTTGGCAAGTTGGAAATTTACCATATTTGAAAATAATTTTTTAATTAAATATACATGTACATGCATGTAGCCACCATCACATATTTACTAGAATTGAGACACAATATATCACTTAATAAAAATTCAACCTTGTGATACTACAAGTATACAGTACATGTATACCCAGGTGGAAAAAATATATATGGGCCATATATAGCACATCCCATATATGGCCAGACCAGAAATTGGACATGTCTGGACATACATGGCAGATATAGGCCATACATACCATGTTTGCCAGATATGGTCGTTATATGCCATGTTTGGGCAGATGTGGTCTATATGTCTAAATATGGGACATATCTCCAGATATGGATATTGTTTCCTAAGACAAGTTATACATGTAATTTTTGTTGTCAAGGCAAGGCTATTATCTAACAACAAATCAATGTAATGTCTGAAAAATTAGTTTACATATACAGTATAAGCAGTTTTAGTTTTTTGTTATTCTTGAATCTATTTTATTAATGCCTAATAATCACTTTTATATAATTTATATATATGTAGATATATTAATTATTATACATGAAATTATGACAAGTTTGACATTTTACATGGATATGGCTTTATCTAAATGTTTTACATATGGATCTTTATGTGATATGCTATATGAACTACAGTATATCTGGCCATATATGGCTTTATTTTGAGGGGTTTTTCTTAAGGATTTTTTCCTAAACTGTGCCATATATGGATTTATCTAGATATTTTATATATGATTTTTTTCTTAAACTGTGCCATCTATGGATTTATTTAGATGTTTATATATGATTTTTTTCTTAAATTGTGCCATATATGCACCATATCTGGACAAATTAAAATCACATATAAGCCATATTTTCACATACATGTATATGGGCCATATCTGGTCAGATAAAAGATGCATATTAACCATATTAGGCCAAATTAATGCCATATATAATAATCATATATGGCATATTATATGTCCCAAATTAAAGTTTTCCACTCAGGTATCTTCAAGTGGTTGGATTTTATGAATATTATTTGACGAGACTTAATTCAGGGTTGCTACAGATGTAAACTTTGACATTCACGATCATTGTGTGGCTGTCAATATTTTGTTATGGAACTTCTTATTACACATATATTCATTTCAATTCAATACAATACCCTACAGTCAGCAAGTAAATGCCATGTGGTAGGGGGGATTGCCAGAAGCAGGAATGTCCCTATGCTAGCTGGCACTCCCATTATGGTAACCCAGGTTCTAAACTTCCTTCAGCAGTTCCAGCAGCGTCACACCGGCTCATACATATTAGTTCATTCACTCTTCATAAAGATTAGTTCATTTTTAGTCGTTCATGATCGAACGATGAAGCTCTAATTCATTGAATTCGGTTAAAATTCCATAACATATCACAGCAATTTACCCTGACATTTCCGTGACATGTTTCAAATTCCCTGACATTTCCGTGACATCTTTCAAATTCCCTGACATTTCCCTGACGAGCCCTGTAATTGTTCCTCAACCATTGTTAATTTATTTCCTTGCTCAACGTTTTGGCTTTATATTGCCTTCATCAAGAGATATACCGTATAAATATTAGTTAATAGAATATTTTAATTTTACATTTCAAATAATTTTGGTATACATGAACAACTGAAAAACAACCAACAAAGATTTATAGCGAAAAATGTCATGGCAATAGTCGCAATTGTATTTACTTTTTGACATTAGGTTTTTAACATTTCACTAAATTTATACTAATTACTAACTAGCTAACAAACAAACCATGATCGCATGAAAAACGACAATTCTTCCTTACTTTACATCAATTTGACGTCAAATTTTCCATAGGACACGGAATACATCCAAAATGAATGTTAATGTGAAATGGAATTTTAAATATTTGTGCATATTACTTATGTATGCCAAAATTATTTGAAAGTTAAAACTAAAAATCTTGTACTTATATATTGTATAGTATAACGGACGTCACCCATCCACACCCATGCCTTTGTTCTACAAGGAAAATTCCAAGCAATCGTTGGACTCCCTGAAAGGCCGAGCAATCGAATCCACCCTTAGGAGGAGCCAGAGAGAGAACAGAGCTGTTAAAAGCCGAAAACAAGGAAGAAAACCCTCAGAAGAAGAGAAGAAAAGAAAAAGAACAAGAAAAAAACCATTTTGAAGACTATTTTTGGAGAAATGTGATTTTTATTGTAAGTTTTACCGAGAACTTTTCCTCATATCATTCGCTTCCTATTTTGTTGTTTACATCCTTTTATGGAAGTTTTGCATGTGCCTTATCATTCATGTTGGATTGAAAGATCTCAGAAGTATCTGTAGTTCATTTACCTAAGATCCTTGCACTTGTTTGCATCATAAAAAGAAAATTTCTATCTCATATAAGTCAGAATACTCAGTAAGGTCCCCGAATCTCCCCCAAATCAAAATTCACATAAGGGGACATTTTTTTTTCACTCGTAAACATACGACTTTGCCAGTTCATTCACCCCTACCGAGAACGAAAATACTTCCCCTTTTATAACACTATTTCGTTAAGTGTAACTAATCTTCCTTTATTGCTTTATTCTCATCGTGTTGCAGTCGATCCAATTCGACAATAAATCGCTTGTTGACATTTTTCAACCTTGGATATCTTTGAAAGAAGAATTTCTTATTGCTATTCATGTTTAGATTGAAGACAATTGTCGATTTCACTCCCAGTTAGTGATTATTGAGGAAATCAGAATATAAGTTTAAAGAGGAAATTTCATTAACCTTTGCTCGCTGAACTAACGATTTGTTTGTCCAGTTGGAGCGGACCAATCACTCATTTTGCTAGGTGATAAATCTCATCTTCAGATCCCTTGATCGTTCATAAAAATTTTCCCTAAACGAAAACAAAGCCCCATTTTGGAGGAATTTATATGCCTATTGCAAAATCATTCGTTTTTCCTTTTTATGATCCGATCAAAAGGGACTTAAGTCTTTGCTAAAGTGATGTCCCATGTTGTTCCATTCCGCATAATCTGCCAAATGCCGTCAGTATCGGGCGTAATACGCTCTTCGCCAAATTTGTACTGTGATATTTTACCCATGAGTATTTTGTGATTCCATTTTAAATCGTTTACGTTACCAAAGTTAAAGTTTTACCGTTACATGAGAAGGAAAATTATTGTCGTTTAATAAAAATCAACCACTTGTACCTCATGTCATAGTTCTATTATTATCGTTATGCTGCATCAATAAAAATGGACCTAAATCCACCAATTCAAGGCACGATCCAAACTTTTTTCACAATCCTATTCCCATCTTCAGAGGAATTCCCTGTAGTGAGATCCAATCTGGATCTTGTTCAACTACCCACTGTGGGACTAATCATCTTTGGTGACGACGTCTTAATTCTCTCTGCTAATCCGATTACAACCGACGATTTAATCATTGTCTCAGCCTACTTGACCGCAGTATACAACGAGGACCGAGATTAGAATAAACCTGCAATTCTCCCTACAACTCAGTTTCACGTATCACTAATAAAGGTGAGAACCCTAGGTAAGTATAAGACCTTCATTCCTTTTTGAAAACAAAGTGCTAACAACGAGAGGATCCACCTAGGATCACCTCAATAGCTCCTGATGAAGACAATGTAATGCTGAAACGTTGAGCAATGAAATAAATTAACACTGGTTGATGAACAATTAAGTCACGTCGAATTCATCATTGCCATGCTAATGGCCATTTAGCGATACATTCAAGTTATAGGAAGCATTACTTTTACTGAAAGAATTTCCATCATCATAAAATATTTTCTTGGAGAATCAACACATCTTAAATTGCTTCTTTAGGGTTCCAAATATTGTGGAGCGTAAATGTGAAACTGAAATGCCTAAAAATTACAAAGAACTAATGCCTCAGTTGAGTGAATTCTCCCGTGGTTGGAATGAATAGTGAAAAACACTTTCATGCCGTTCGAACTTCTGCGTTATATTTTGTGTAATAACTTCAAGGTTTTTCTACCACCTACAGTATGTCGAACTTGATCAGGCTGTTAGTATATTTTAATTCACCAGATTGAATTTTTATTCAAGCAATTGCTTCTTGGGATGGCAATGCTGGAAATTTAGCTTACATTCTGCTCAGAGCAGAAAAAAAACGTGTATTTGAAATTTTTTCCTGAATTAAGTGAAGTCTGTAGACTTCTGTTACGGTCAATAAACTGAATGAATGTAACAATGTACATTGGTTGGAATCTCAATATCCTGCCGAGGAAAAAATTACAATTTCGTCAAAATTCAAACAGTAACATCACATCTGAAACTCACCAATTTGCTGAGATCCACACACTGATTCGCAGTATAATGGTAATGCCAGATTTCCGCTTCCACCCAGGCATTGTCAGTGTTCTGAATGTGATCCATGTACCCTCTGAGAAGGCATGTGGCCTCAAAGTCATATACTTGGGCCTCTTCACCTACAATGTCCACAAAATCGCCAGCTTGGCTTATGGCGAAATCCATGAAGTACTTGGAATAAGTTGAAAAAACAATAATCAATTACTTTCAGAAGATGGCTGTGCCTGGCACTATCGCTTATCATAAATTCAGATTTTTTAGATACAGTGCATTTCGGGATATTTATTAATAGCATCATAAAGGTTCAGAACAACACCAACTTTTTAGCGCATTTGCATTTGGTTTTATCCACAAAAATGTTTAGAAAACAACGTTAAAAATTGCAATAAAATAACATTCAAAATTTTGGAAAACTTGAATATTTTGATAAAAAAAACTACTGGATATACATTTAAAAAAATTCTCGTAATTATGAGAAAAAGTGCTATTGTGAGATAATGTTATAAAAAAAACTTAAGTTGATTGTTCATTCAACCTAAGCACAAATGAGGAGTGATTTTAAAACTGATTTAAAGATCAACTTTATTTTATCTAATCGAAAAAAAATTCTCCTGCCCACTGAGAAGAACAAAATCAACAAGTCTTCATTACCTTCTTCATTTTATCTTCATCCCATTTCTCCATAGAATCAGGCAGAAACTGCTTGCGGACTAGGTGGTAGTTGGCCACATCGCCATGAAGGAAGCCCTACAAGAATGTAAATTCAGAGAAACATTCACGGACAGTGATACACATTTCAGCTGTTCTAAAGGGGTTAAAGCCGTACCCCTGGTAATGTGAGGAACTTTTCCCCCGGTTGGCGAGAAATCACAAACTCCAAGATTTTCTGCTCTTCCATGACGCTGGCACCTTGGACCGACTGCAGGAAGCCATCTTGCATGCGCCACCTAAAAGCACAGCAACATTTGCAAAATTACAGGTAAAACAAACAAATTTGGGAATTCAAAAATCGATTTTCACTCACCTGGTAATGACGATCAGTACACAATGGTTGGGACCCCACCTGTAGAGTGACCCACGACCACGAAGCCCTGTTCTACCCATGGGATTCCTAAAAAGTCAAACCATCACATTCAGATTGAGTCCTTAGGTATCACAAGAAAGCGTCTGGGTTTGGCATAATTTAATTCAAAATGATTCACTTAAATATTTCCAGATGTTTTATTATTTTCATTTAAAAATTTGTGCAGGCTTTGTTTAAGTCTCGAAGGCCATTTTTGGATTCATTCAAATTTATGTATGCTATTTACAAATCAATACCCATGGTTCTAAAATTTTTGGAAAGCATTTTCGTTTTATGGACGGCTTATAATTTTAAGGTTTTCCCACATCGTTATGGTATGATTCATCTACATGTACTTTCGACTATGTTAGTAAAAATTTTAAATATTTTTGTTTCGAAAAACACCTACATAGAAAATATCCAAAATCGTAGTTTGAAATTAATGGTGCTTTTTTCGAATCTTTGCACGTCAGATGTGGTATTCTTTTAAATTGATTTATTAAAAAAAAACAAGAAAATTTAAGATTTCATAAACAAAACGGTGGGTGATTAATAAATACTAAAAGGGGAAAGATAAAAAAAAAAACGCAAACTTCCATTAAAAAATTGCCGATATCTAATCTACAAGAGTTTTACGAAGGTAAGGAAATTAAATATTTTCAATAAATTTTGTTGAATACAGTTAAGGAATACAAGCATGTAGGAAATGATGGTGAAATTCACATGCATCAGTTTTAAATTAAAAAACATCATTGAAATTAAAAAAAAAACGCAATCCATGAATCAATCAAGCAATATCGGGTAAAAAAATTAAATTCTAATATAATTTCATAATATCTGGAAATAATTAAAAACCACAAAATTGAAAAAAAAAATAATTCTAACATTACATGTCCGTTCTCGATATCCAAAGTGCATAAAATGGGTTTATCCCTTGGATAAATTTTAGATGCATTTGCATCTTAGATTATTCCAAACGGTACAATTTCATCAGATCATCCCTCTTAAGCCTTTAAGAAAACACTTTTCATTAACAAATGGAACTTACACTGGCAGCCCCGCACTGTCCAACTTATAGATGACCGCCTCATCGGCCTTGGTGATCCACGAAGTGCGGTCCACGGTGATTCCTGCCACATTTGTAAACACGAAATTCCACTTCAGGTCGGGTGGCTTGAATATGGTTCCCTGCTGCTCACGCATCAGCAGCAAATCCTCATCCACGCTGTCCCTGATAGAGGCGTTGAACTCGTTCTTTGGCTTGCTGTAGACGACAGGGTCATATATGCTGTAGAGGACCTCCCAAGGCACGTACTTGTCAGCCAATGGGAAACGCTGCACTCTAGTACCAAAATAAGGAGAGGAACGGGCCAACAGATGGATTGTAATGCCACCACTGATCCGCACATCTGAAATAGACAAGAAATAGGAATTTAATTTTAATTCCAATTGGTGTTTCAGAAAGACATGATGGATTGAAAACAACGATTTGGAGGTAGAATCAAGAGCAACCAAACATAAAAGATGTTTAGTCATTGACATACATGTAGTTGACCATAGTTAGAACTGATAAGGATATCCAGTGGATTGAAAAAAATGGCATAATTGAAAATGGATTCTTCAGAAATGCAAGATAGATCCATTCTTACCATCCTTGGTCATCCCATGCTTGATTTCCTCGAGCGAGATGCGGTTTGTCAGCATAATCTTTTCCAGTTCTGTCAAGCGCACCTTGAGCTTGTATAGGGCGCCTTTCTGAAACTCCAGGTTGTCGCAAATGTTGTTGACACCCTCACTCTGCCTGTCCGCCTGCTTCTTGTGCTGCTCCTTGTCCTCCTCCTTGCGGTTATATTCGGCAGCCAGTGAGCGCCAGTAGTTGTGGTCGTTGGCTTTCTGTCGCATCTGCCGCAGCAGCTCGGCATTCTCTGGCGTCTCAGCCTTCTTACAGTAGCGGCACGTGATTGTCTTGAAAACCGCCTCAAATAGATTGATCAGTAAGCTGAAGGCACTGAGCGGCGCAGGCAGACGCATACGGGCAGAGAAGTCCAGCACCAGGTGGTAACGCTGGTAACGCCAGATAGAGTCGGCATCCGAGGCAGTGGTAGCGGCCGTGTCACTGCAATGGAATTAGAAGTTCAAAGCCAGAGAACAGAAATGGGCTAGCAAGGGATAGCCGGGGAGACACTGGTGCAAACAGTCTGGAGTTATATAGTTTTAAGAAAACGTTCAAGTGTCCCTGTGTCTTTAGAAGAACCAGATACATGTACTTGCAGTGTTAAAACTCAAAATACAGTTAAAGTGATGACCTCTATAAAATTATTCCACAGATTAGACGGGTTAGCTTGAATAATTTTCAGTTTAATTGTAGGTGATTTTCAACTTTGTGGTTTAGGCTACTTCTTTGTTAATTTTTGTTTTCGTAAAAAAAACTTTAAATGCATTTTCAAACTCTAACTATGGTTTAAAAATATCTGGTGCATTAGTTTCATCATATGATTGTAGTTTTGAATTACTTATAGAAGTGCACATTTTTTGGTTTACCATCGCACGTAAGGTTTATGCTTACTTCTGAACATTATTGGATTGGTTGTCGCAGGCACCTTTTGCTATTTATAATTTCTCCAATTGATTTTCACAATTTTTGCACCAGTGAAAAGTTGGGTGAAATTATAAGAGAACTGAGAGCCTCCAGATGTGAATCTGGATTCACAAGGATAGTTGCAAGAATGCTAATTAAAGAAAAAAGCAAAAACCGAAGCAGAAAGGTTGCTAGAGGAGCCCGGAAACTAAGTTTGCAAAAATAATGGTGTACCGTCGAAGGGAAAAGACGTTATAGTGGCCGCCACAAGCGCCAAATTAAGGTTTATGAATCTTGTATTGCAGCACTTTCTGTTGACTTTTCAACAGACATTTTTGTTAAAAACTGTTATTCACATTTTGTTTTTTTTTCCATCGGATACCAATCACCCGAGGTACGCCACTGTGCAAAACGTAGAATATTTCGAATTCAAACCGAACCATTTGAAAAAAAACATAAAGAGCAGCTTAGGTAGCGTTAGAAGGACAGGAATGTATGCGGACTGCGGTCAAGTCAACATTGAATTGTTTGTGCAGGGTTACGAGAGCAAGGGTCGTGTCCATCAATGAATCATCGTATACTACATTATTAATGTATTTCAATCCCTTCTCTCGGTGAATACCTTAGATTCATATTACTGAATGTGGCTTTATTTCAAGTGGCGTTATTTCTTTATTTAATTTACAAACAAATTGTAAATCACATAAAAGAAAATTAGATCGAATAAGAGACAAATAGAAAAAGTTTCTATTTTTGGATAAGTTGTTCGCAATCAATTGGTTGAGTGATATTATCATAATATGTTGTTTCTGAATTCCACTTTGGCGTTATAATTTCTCATTTAAACAACACTATTTTCCTTATGTTCCGCATCATAGTCGCCCATCAACGAAATTATGGAAAATAAGGACTGGCTAAGAATGATATGCCAATCTTACCTTCGTTACTTTTGTCCTCAAGATTTTCATAAAAAAAAATCAGTTATGAAACGTCATCTATTCAATTGGATTTACTCAGTAGGTAATTAAACAATGAATCACTTGAGCATTGCTAAATGTACACAACGGATCGAGACATTAACGTTAACTTCATTGTTTCGAGCAATTAAATCCGAATCTTAATTCCTTAGATTGAATCAATTAAATCATGATTCTTAATTGATTGAAGCATGCAGTTCGATTCTTTGAATTTTAAATTGTTTTGTTGGAAGCAGAGACTAATTTTGTCAATACTTGAATCCCTCTGATCTCAAGAATATTTGTTAAATTGAATTATTGTCTGGACCTACAATGAACTACCAGTGAAATAGATCATATTGCAAGAAAATGTGCTGACCGCCCAAAACAATCCAATCTTGACCTGACCGGCCATACGCCTAAAAAGCAATTTAGAATCCACAAACGACAAAGCATTTCCAACAGAACCTCAAGCAGCCCAAAGTATCACTAACTGCCGCCTCCTTTTTTTGCAGGTGAATGGAAAGTGCAGAACCCATAAAATGAAAGCAGATAATACAGGTGCAAGAGTGAGGCAAGTTCCCAAATTACGTGATAATAACGGCACTCCTACCCTGCTTTTTTTTGTGCGATCACGCGTCTCGCCCGGCTCTCCCTTAATGCATTTTCCACGCATAAAAATAACAGAAAAATGGCAGATTGAGTCAGAGACTGGCCACCGGTCAGTTCAAGAGAGGTCATTGTCATTGCACCAGGGATGGGTGGCCTACCTGAACAGGGCATAGAGCAGCGTAAGCAGGATCAGCTTCAGGATGATGTGGTACTGGATCGTCATGATGTATGGCCAGGCGCCTGTGTTCGGGCAAGTAAAATCGTCATCTGCAAGTAAATGTTATCACTGAATGCTGAATCAAGACTGGATATTTAATGATCAGTAGTCCATAAGAAAATAAGAAAATGTTTGAAGTTATTTTAAATAACTATACAATTTTCATGTTATACTTGTAGTATTAGGTTTTTAAAAGTAATGCCAAAAAACTATATAAACAGGGTTGCCACCACATTTGAAAAATCGACTTGCCTGACTTTGCCTGACTTTTGTCCATTTTATTCTCATTTTT
>JAQGAO010005854.1:0-13052 GCA_034697705.1 Ommatoiulus sabulosus
TAGTCATTTCACCAAATAATAATTTTTGCCTGACCTCAACCTGACTTTTCTTTAAATTTTGACAAAGTTGCCTGACTATGCCTGAATTTTCAGTTTTGCCTGACTTTGCATGTCAGTGGCAACCCTGTAAATGCGAAGTTATAACATCTTTTCAAGATTAATTTTAAAAGTAAAATAAACGGGAGAATCGAAACCTTTCTAAAACGAAATAACTTAGTTCAAACCAATTGTATACAAGGGGGTAAATATTCCTTAACTCTTCACGAAATTGTCAGACAAAATTTTTAATATTGCGTTAAGAATTAAGCATTATAGCGAGATGTTCAGGTTGGATTACACTACATGTATATATTAACTTCGGACAACAGCTATAAAACATTAACAAGTCCTCGCCAGATAATAGCAATCCAGCCGAATCATATCTTATGGTTTTCGTAGTTTATATATAGTATGAAAGCCAAACGTCCAACCACCAATGCGTCTGGAGGACACGCCCTTATCTATTTTCAATTTTCTAACAGCAATATTGGAAAAGAACACGATAGGAAATATCCCAGCAATCGACTGGAGCTCATGAAAGCCCCAATCAGGATAGCCGACCCGGGTTTCAAACGCTCATCTATACGGAATGCATGTCGCTGCATGCACTCAATCAACCTTGCTGCTCGATAATCGTTTAGTGGAGCTTATTCAAAAGAATGAGTAAAATAAATGCAGAATCTGAACCCTCTCTCGCCTAAAATGACCCAGATCAATTAAGTGACCAATAGCGAAGCAAACTATAGTGACCTTATAGATCATGTGTACGAAATGTAAAGCAATTTGTTCATTGTATATTTACGTAAATGCTGTGCATACAGCGCAGTATATGTTGACAAATAAAAATCCACTCATGCATGATCCATACTGTTTAGAGAATTAGCACGTGTGACGACATCGTCGCTGATTTAAACACAACAAAACGACGCCACTCGCTTGTATATAGCGCCATCAACTACTTTTTATGTACAATACAACGGGCTTATACAGTATAGTCAGTTCTGAAGCATGCGTAACGTCACGGCCCATCTTCACAAATACAGTACATACTGTATGTAAAAGAAATGTCACTAACGTTTTTGGATCTATAGTGCCATTTGAAGCATTTGTGTCGTTAGTAGAATTGATTCTCTAAACACGTGACCCTACAATGAGGCTCAAGCGGTTAACAAAATAACGGCTCAATTATGCCCTTATGAATACATTATCACGTCTGTATGAGTATACATTGTAACTATAGCATCATACGGCACTCCCTTCGTGCCCACCATGCACACTTATTAAAAA
Organism: Ommatoiulus sabulosus; assembly: GCA_034697705.1. NCBI lineage: Eukaryota > Metazoa > Arthropoda > Diplopoda > Julida > Julidae > Ommatoiulus > Ommatoiulus sabulosus. The sequence continues at coordinate 1,327 of JAQGAO010005854.1, forward strand.
AAAATTAATCCTCGACCTCGTCAAGAAAGGTTTCCAGCATAATAAATAGCGTCCATGCTGCTATTTATGTTTTTTAAAACACCAATTGCCATGCTTTGACTTGTTGAACACTGATGAGTCTATGCGGAGTTTGTTTACTTTTGTGTTAATATTAATGAGCGACAAACTGGAAGTCAAATTTAAAGATGAAAAGAAGTCTTTTTTTTAAAGAAAATTGTACGATATCGAGCTATACTAAACTTCTTGAAAAAACCATAATAGGTAAAATCATTTGCATATGAACCGATACACCGATGGTATTATAGACGAACGTTGCACGTACATGTAAAGAATATGTATGTTTATGTTAACATACATATTCGATCTATAGATCGAGACGTAATAATATCGTATTGATTTAACATAAACATACATATTCTTTACATGTATACGAGCAATTAACGTTCGTCTATAATACCATCGGTGTATCGGTTCATATGCAAATGGACTTATCACTTAATTTTCTAAACGGAAAGAGCTTATAAGAAACATGTTGATTTTATCGCAAATGTGACAATTACTATACCTCCACAAGCCTTTTGGAGATATCACTCCACAGTAAACAAGTACTAATAAACTACAACCTTCGACAGCCTCTTTATCAAGTTAAATTTACGTTTTCTTATCAGTATGCCAGAAAAATAGACAAACCAGACAAATCCTAAAATTTAGCGCCTGGAAAGCTAAGAGAAATTGTGTTTATTCACATGTATTATCAAGGAACTTGAATGACAGGCCTCAGCATGAATCCCAAACATCGCATCGGACTTTTGTTACATTTTCCAGTTTTGTTTGTGTGGTGGACGTTCACCTTTTTCCACGTGGTGGTTATCTATTTTGTAATAAGTTGGCATCAACGATGATTGCCACAGATCGAATTGAAACACCGGTGTGAGGACGAATGCCATTAGAAAATGCGTTATTGGGCTAGCAAAAATTCCATCAAACCCATCTCTGAAAAATCAATTTAGCATTTCAAAAAAAGTTTGAATACAGCTTATAAGTGGAATAACTATACGGTATAAAATTAACAATGGAAACTTTCACCGCTGTACATGTACATAGAACAGCAAACCACAATTTAAATTTAAATAAGCATTAATCTATGATTGTGTTCTTGGCATGCTTTAGGAAATTTCGCATTTTCATTACTTCATATCAAATTAGTGCAAAATAAGCCCTTGATATTTGCAAACTTTAGCAACAGAAAATAGTGCTCAAATACATGAATAGTGCTTTTTAAAAGTTACAAAGACTGACGTCCAAAATACCTGTATATCGTATACAGCAATGGATGAGCATCGGAGATCGATTTAATACGATCGTATGATAATCAAGTAAAGACAGTAACTCGGTGAGTTAACCAACTGGGTGTACTTTAGGCCTCCAGTCATCCCCTCAAAGAGTTTGCATAAATTTTGTTTTTTCTGAACGATAACGAAAATTCAGAGAGCATCAAGGAAATTCAGCGAATCGTGACATGTCAGCAATCCTGCAAACTATAGAAATGGAATAAAAATTACCAACCACAAATGGAATAAAAAACTAAAGATGCTTGTACTGTACACGGCTATATATAAATGTGCGGTAACGCTTCTAAACGAATGCACACACTTTTTTCATAAAAAATAAAAATAGTACGATCGATAAACCAAGCATACAATTTATTGGAGTATGCACAACCTATATCAAAAGTAATATGGGTGCACTATAGAGACATATGTTGTCAGGAATTAAAATTCCCACGTTCATGCATGCGTAAATGTATACAAACCAATACATACATAGACGTCGTGCACAAGCTGTAGGCCTACACGTACCGGTAGTATATACTTTCCTATACAGAGTGACCAAAAGGTCTCGATAATCTTTTTCCCTCTACAATGTATACAAGTAAATGATCCGTCAATAGTCAGTTGTACATACAAGGTAATTTTGCTCAAATATTTTAATTTATTTCAAGCCATTTAAATGAGTATATATATATATAGGTACAGTATATCACACCAAGATACACGCTGTCATAAACTTATATGAGACCATAAACAGGGTTCCCCAGAAATTTCATTTTCAACTTCCCTGACTTTTCCAGATTTTGAACAAATTGGTGGATTATGTCAAAAATTGACATATTTTGCAAAATAGACACAGGAAAATATATTGCAATATTTATTAATGACAATTTTGAAAATTAACATAGAAAAATGTTAAAAATTAAAAAAAAAACTTGCATGAATTTTTTTTGAAAATCTGACAATTTTGTATTCAGAAAATTAATGTAGAAAGTTTTGCAAATTTGTCCTCGAAAAACTGGGAGAATGTTTCTAATTTGTCCTCGGAAAAAGTGGAAAATGTTTCAAATTTGCCTTCGGAAAACGTGGAAAATATTGCAAATTTGTCCTAGGAAAACATGGAAAATTTTGCAATTTTGTCCTCGGAAAACGCGGAGAATTTTGCAATTTTGTCCTCTGAAAACGTGGGAAATTTTACAATTTTGTCCTCGGAAAACATGGGAAATTTTACATTTTGTCCTCGGAAAACATGGGAAATTTTGCAATTTTGTCCTCGAAATGAGAATTTGTCCTCGGAAAACGTGAAATTTTTTACAAAGATTTGTACTCGACTACGCTGAATTTCCCTGACTTTTTCAAAATAAGTCATTCATCCCTGACTTTTCCAGACATTTTCACGTTCCCTGACTTTTCCAGGTATTCATGTACTATACATGTGCTTGCAAAATAGAATTAAGGCACAAAAATGGATTTATGGAAATGCCCTAGCTGCTGGATTATAACAACCTCACGCATAAATCATAATTTCATACCTGAGCACACTATGGTTCTATAAATATGTGGTTTTTTCGAGAAAAAAAATATAATTAGATAATTGAAGATCTCAACCCTGGATAATCCATTGCTGTTTGTGCACTGCACGTGCTTTATGAAAGGATCTACTGTATATTGCTGAACATTTTTAGCAAAAGGGTCAAACGTGATAATCCGATTTCGCGATTACATGTACTTGTATACGTCAATGTATTGCGTTATATTTTTTTATAATTACAGTACATATGTGCACCGAATTACAAACTTAGGAATCACAACATCGATGCGTGTGTATTTCAGGCATAGTCAAACGCGCGCCACAGCTGATGAACATGATTACAACTAATCTGCTGTTTACATATGCCTGTCACTTAATTGGGTTGTGTCAATACGTTAATATACAGTATACATGTACAATGGAAATTGGATTGCTTTTAATTTACAGTTACATCAAATGAAATTATTTTTAAATTTGAATTTTCGGGTTTGGTTTCATGTTATAGGACGTTTTCTAAAGAATAAGTTTTAGGAGCATACTGACAGGTCATTAAAACTGCATGCAAGATTAAGGCCCTTCTCTTATTAAATATTTACAAATGAGGCCTCATGTACTCGGATTCGAAAGATTGGGTTATTAAACCAACTTACAAGTACTGTACATCACATCTTAAGTTTCAGACCAATAATATTGATCGTATAACGAGACTCGATACATGTCCGTGACGTGAAAATTGGCAAAAGGAGGCTGTAATTATTTTACTTTGGCAATGCAGCATGCAATGGACATTTTCACGCATGCAGATTCATCAAAGTAGGTACGCCAAGTCTAGCCTGCAATTAGCGGAGAATATTTTTAGCCGAAATTAACTATACGGATTAAGCCATGCTCTCGAACATATATTTTAACAAATTAAAAATTCAATTACTCGTTTAAGTTGGTAAACTGCCTTCGTGTTAAATCGCGCATTTTAAGGACGAGACACCAGAACATTCAAACTTTCAAAACGTCCAATATCTTTCGACAACTGATCAAAAAGACGTTGCAAACAAGCGCAGCTGCATCTCGCAGTTGAATTATCAATTTTATTTATACAATTTTATTATACGCTCGACTACGAAACGCGTGTTTATTCGGTGGCGGTGGTGTCAGATAAAGACGCTGACACGTGCACCCACTTATAAAAGTACACGAAAAGTCCGCACCATTTCCTATAGGCGAAAGCAATTTTCAAACGGTAACTGAAAGTGAGCAAAAAGCGCGCAAATATTAGCATTGTTAAGGGAGGGTATACACGTTGCGGGTGCCACGCGCTGCCAAGCCCTGACCTTAAACAATCGCACCTGTCGAATCTTGAGCACACGGAAGAGCACGCAGTGTGGGACTCGTTGCAGCCAGCTTGTGGCCGGCACGTGACAATCAGGGTTTTGGTTCCCAGCCTATGTAAATACGGCCGTGGTACCCCGCCTTTTATTTGGTAAATATGCAAAGTTTTTACCTGCTGCTCGATGGGACCCGTCTGGAAGGCACGCGACTACCCGGTGCATGGGTCGCAACCCCAACCACCCCAAGGCCCGCCTAAAACCTGCTCTTACGTTCCATGGTGGCGCCCAGCCTGTTTGGATTTTGTCTCACATATAAAACGACATGCCGGTATAGGAACACATGCGTTTATTGATGAGAAAATGAAAGGCACGGGGGGATACCGGACACGGATAGCCCATGGCCACACACCTTATCGACGAACGTGAATATCGTAAGGCCAATGCTCGCGTGCGATCCCAAGTGCAACTTCAAAACAATGCATCGATCGTTTTGTTTTCATTGCACCATTTTGCATCATGAAACATAACCGCGAGTCAATGCAGCAACCTCTACCGAATTTTCGCACCATGCATCAATATGCTATAAATACAGCGCGTCAATGAACGCATCTGCGGGGCTTATTTTAGAACGCGAGAACACATTTTTAAACGCAAACACAGATGCGATGGATAAGTTATAACTTAAGTCCGTTCACGAATAGAGTGATGGCGGTCGCTAATTAATTCGGGATCACGCACAGTTTGTTAAAATCTCCCATTTTCTGGTAACATCAAATTATCAAAGATAGGTTACGTGTGCAAGTTTTCTACACTCAACATGTATTGCCTGCGACATACTTTGCGCAAATGCAAAACGCACATGTTTTGTTTTTTAACATTTGTACACGTGTTTCGTTCTTAGCTACAGTATAATCTAATGCGTTCAAAAATGATTGCTTGAAAAGCTTACAATAATTACTGAATTTGTGCAAATAGTGGAACTGCGTTGCAATCTTGCAACCGAGCGCATTCGGCTCTTGCAGGATCGATAATAAGATTATTAGCAACGCAGTAAATTCAGACTGAAATTCACAGCCTTGAGTGAAAAAAAAATACAAATAATATAAATTAAAATTAAAATACAAATGATCCATCCACTTGCACTGAAATTGATTCGTAAATCGATCACTGGCTGTAAACAGAATTCTCACATCTTGCAATTTTCTTTCTGCCACAAAGTTACGTGATTTACAATAGATGTGTACCGCAGAACCATGGAAGCCATACGCAGAAGCATTCTTCCTCAGCTTGGTCCAATTACCTTCAGTCTAATAATTTCCAAAACTCCATTAAATCAAATTTTGCTCAGCGCATATTTTGAGGTGAAAGTTTCCTGGCTCAACTTGGCTTTGAATTTTGCAGTTCAGCTTGCACGAAGCACTCCCATAGAAACATATAGCCATCAAATTTACGACCTGTTCAAGAAACCCAATTTCGAATGGAACATCAGATGAATTGCAACGTCAAAACTACGAGCTCGAAGCATTGTAGCTAAAATCGTAACATCGGATCATATGCTATTTTAATGTGTAATCTTTCAGCAAATGATCAATTTCTACAGAACGCAAATGTTCTTTTTTTACAGTTTTAGGTGAGTTTCGTTCTTACTTAAAATACAAATGATCCATCCCCTTGCACTGAAATTGATTCGTAAATCAATCACTGGTTGTAAACAGAATTCTCACATCTTGCAATTATCTTTCTGCCACAAAGTTACGTGATTTACAATAGATGTACCGCCGAACCATGGAAGCCATACGCAGAAGCATTCTTCCTCAGCTTGATCCAATTACCTTCAGTCTAATAATTTCCAAAACTCCATAAAATCAAATTTTGCTCAGCGCATATTTTGAGGTGATAGTTTCGTATCCTATAGTATACTGACCCAATCTATACGACTAAGGGCATTGAAGCAGCATGGACATCAGTCGAGCCAGCCAACAGGGGGAGTTTTTCCAAAGTTGGTCCCCGATTATTTGATCGTAGATCACATTCGGAATTAAGTCTTCATAAATTGCACGGAACAAGGGTGTGTGGGCGTGCCCCAGCAATGCACGGTGGCCGTCAGACCAAATCCAAATTCGGGGTGCAACGCAGTCGTCAACGCAGTGTCCTGCACCGCCACGAGGGGGAGCAGATAAAAGCGCCGCAATAAAAATGCGAAGAACCATGCCATGCAAACACATGCATGATTAAGCGATGGTTGAGCCCCAAATTCGTGACGCTGAACTAAGTTGGAACGGGACGGCGCCAAGTCCTATTCAACGTTGCCATGGCTACGCGAGAAGTGGATCAATGAAAGTAAGGATCAATTAAAATCCCGCCACGTGTTGCCGTCTATGGGCCACTACAAAAGGACGTCAGCTGCTGCAAACAATGTGAATCGATGGCTGGGGAGGGAAGTTCCCGTTCAAATGGTTTTAAGCGGCGCGGCGTACGAATGAATGACATACTAGGCTAGTAAGGGGTGCCACTAATGCGGGGAAAGGACTACCACCCTCTCTCGCAGGCGCAACAAACGAATTACGAAGTTAAAGGCCCGGTTTGGAAGTGCACGTACCTAACGTAACATAACAAAGAATGGAGGAAAAAAAACTAACTTTTTCAAATTTGGGATGTTCTACAAAACTGTATACCCAGTAACAGTTTGCGATGAATTGCTGGTTTCAATTTGGCCATTTGAATTAGCGCTTAAAGGGTCGTAATTTCTTTTCATTTTTTTTTGTAATTTGTGTACAATTTCCGAAAACATTGTTTTCATTACACAGGTAATGCAAGAGTACAGCTACAGTAGATATTCTAATAAAAGTTCGTTTTCGCTTAAATATGCTATCAGCCGTGAAATGCCATTCTGTCATGATCATTCACTGAAACATACAGAGAAGTTATCTAACTTTTAAACTATATTGATTGGTTTTACTATACAAAGGTTCAATTAAAAGTTTCATACTTAAATGTCAATCCTAATGTAAACGATTGGGCTCATAAAATGGCACTATACCATCTGAGCATGTACATCTCGACAATGTCAAAGAAAACTTTAAATGAACCTTATCAGGCCATTAAATTTAAAGATCGGTTCAGTCGATGTTTCGCATCGCATTTAACTTCAGGACCTTCATAGGCGCATTACCTTCCAAATGTTCTCACATTGGCATTGAAGTAAAACGTTAACTGGCACGCACCCTAACAGGGCCATTTTCGCTTTTAAAAAACGATCCTTAATAAAGACGTTAAATTGCACTTCGTTTTTTTCCGTAACATTAAAAGCTACTGAAGCACCACCATAAAATCGTTTGGAGAAAGAAAAAAACCAAAACTTTGACCGTTAAGTCTCCCCCAGAATTACGAGCGCCCTCCTTCTTACCTGAGAAACGTAAACGTCATTCATTTCTACGAAATACCAGCATTAAGACCAGCCAGATCAAGATGAATAAACTTCTCGAAACTAAAGTCCGACGGGCATCTCATCGGCAACGTTTAGCACAACCCAGAAGCGTGGTATATTCCCAAAGATTTGGATGAAGGACCGATCAGTTGGAGCGGCGTCAATCCATGTCCATGCGTTCAAAGTGTCCCAAAATGAAGATCACAGATCAGAGACAAGTTCGTCCGAGTCCAATTTCCTCCCAAGGTGCGAAATTCCTCGAATGGTCAAGAAATCCCGGCCACCTGTTCGGGGGGCAGTCGACCACGTGCCTCACGTCTTTTAGACTCTCGTTATCCTCCGAGGACTGTCAAAGACCCCGGACGTTCTGGAACGCTGGCAGCGAGTACTTTCTTTGGTCAGCGCGATGACAGACGCCCGAAGATGCTGTCCAGGGTGGTCAGTGTTGCAGCGTGGTCAACAGCGAAGTGTTGCTCGGGGAAGTCTTTTTCGGGCAGCGTGCAGCGTGTGCATCTGGCGCATCCATCCACTGACGGGGCAATGATGTGAAAACTCGGTGGTGGCAACTGACACTCGTGGGAACTCCACATGCCCGCGACCAGCGTGGGAAAACAATAGTTTGCGCCGCTTTGCCGCTCCGCCTAAGGGACGTCCTCCCCTGCACTTCCGACAACAACAAACAGAAGCACCACCGAGCGGCGCGCACGGTAGCCGGCTACTGGCGCGGGGATCCCCGCATCCCCCCCACCCCCTCTGGCCGAAAAAAAAAAACGAAAAAAACGACTTACCCCGCGCAGATTTCGTGATACGCGCGAGGCCACGTGATTTGCCTCCGCCTCCCTTAATGCACCCATCCTCTATTTATCATCCCGGCCATAATATATTTCATATATGTAACGTGAATCAAATGCGGACCGCCTCAATTATTGCCACCCTAATACACGACCGCGAAATAAACAAGATGGACAAAAAACGAGTGGTCCGTCTGACGAGGTCCGTTTTTGGTTTTCTTTAATTTTTTTGTTGCGCATTTTTCACTTTGCTCATCAAAAACTTACTTTCTGCGTGCATTTCGGGTCAGTTCTCCCCCAATCCACTCGCCAAAAAATTGAACGATAACGATGGTTCCAAACAGAATGCCACGCTACAGAATTCACTTGATCTACGAATCAAGTTTTGAAAACTCCGTGGGGGCCTGGTGTTACGTCACTACCGGGAATTCGTGCGCCGGAAGACCATGCATGGTAAAAGTTATTCGTTTAATGCAGACGTTTGTAAAAATAATTCCTAGCTACTAAACTGCATGCACGTAGAGTGGTGCAGATAAAAAATGTTACCGAAAACGTCTAGCTATATAAACCCACGTACGATCGTACCATGAACATAACTGCAACAATTTTTTTGTGCGTTTTAAACCCATTTCAAAACATGCACATTTTGGAGTATTTTCATAGACCGACTTGGTGGAAACATGTCATCGTCTTGCAAGGAGCATGTTTTCGACTTTTAAAAATTCTTATGTTTAAAACATAAGCAAAAACGAGTTTACTAAATAGTCACAGGAGGTTGAACTAATGGCATAAAATCAGAATTGCGTAAAACTTTCACTTTTTTTATTAAAAAAAAATTAAAAAACACTCGCGCTGTTGTCTACAATGCAATTGTCCAGAAGAAACTTAAGCAGTTTGGGATAGGAAGACCGAATTTCTGAATATTTGCATAATGAACAATAAAACGATGATAATCTTCCTTCCTGAAACGGAGTGACAAGAAAGTCTATCACTGTATTTGCTCTGCTGCAATTGCAGGGTTCCCCCAGAAATTTCATTTTTAACTTCCCTGACTTTTCCAGATTTTAAAAAAAAATTCCCTGACCAATGACAACGTGAAAAATTGACACTGGAAAATATTTTTTTAAATTAACTAACGACAATTTTGAAAATTACCATAGACATTTTTTTTAAAAATTTAAAAATATTGCATGAAAATTTTTAAAATAGGAAAATTTGGTATTCGGAAAATATTGAAAATTTGTGCTCGTAAAAAGTGGGAAATTTTGCAATTTTGTCCTCGGAAAATGTGGAAAATTTGTACTTGGAAAACAGAATTTTTCTAATTTGTACACGGAGAACGTGGACAATTTTTTTAATTTGTACACGGAGAACGTGGACAATTTTTCTAATTTGTACACGGAGAACGTGGACAATTTTTCTAATTTGTACACGGAGAACGTGGACAATTTTTCTAATTTGTACTCGGAAAACGTGGAAAATTTTGCCAATCTGTACTCCGAAAATATGGAAAATGTTTGCAAATTTCTAGTCGGAAAATGGGCCCTGAGCTAACCTTGTAGAAACATGACTGCGTTGAATTTCCCTGACTTTATCAAATTAAACCATTCTTCCCTGACTATTCCCTGACTTTTCCAGGTCATTTTCAAGTTCCCTGACTTTTCCAGGTTTTCCAAGCCTGGAGGAACCCTGCATTGTTTTTGGCTGACGTCACATCAGGTTTTTACGAAATTTTATATTTTCGGAAATTAAACTTTGACAAGTTAACGTCTGCAATGGCCAACTAATTGTTGTTTATACCAATTTACTTCGTCCACACTGTCCGCTGACTAAAGAATAATCGTAGGGTACGTCTTTCCTTTTTCAGGATATCCTTTTTGAATGGCCCTATAATTTTATAATGATCGTCATATTAATTACGTTTTTTTTTTTTTTTCAAATGTGACTTCACGTACACATTTTGCAACTGAATTTCAGAATTTCAAAAAGTTGAAAAACTTGTCACAAAAGGTTCAGTCATTGTATTGAACCACTGAAATTGGCCAATGCTTGTTAATAAGTTATTTGTGCATCTTCAGTATACAGGCATATTTTACAAATTTATCAATAATAAAGCTTTTTTAAAGACAACATGTATAAAGCTCGATAACAAATTAAATTGCAACTTTTATCATCAAAGTTGTTCCGAAATTTAGTTGGTCCATAAGCTATTGATTTATTTAAATAAAAAACCTAAAATTGATGCAATAAAGCTGGTAACAAACATATAGTTTGCTTTAGATGCACCCGCCTACGGACAGTATATATTGTCACAAATAATTCGCTCTCATCCTTCATTTATGGTCGATATCTATTAAGCTAAATTAACTTTTAAAGTTCCGCACAAGTTCAGGACAAATTGTAAATTCAGACCGGAGTTTATTTAACTTTACACAAATTCAATTATGGATTCAAAGGCATGAAGGCAACTGAGGGATTTGTGTACACAGGACGTCAACAATTTCCCCTCTCAAATATCCTACCTATCGTCCATTCCTTATTTTCACTATCACAAAGCCTCCTCCCCCATGAACGTTTAAACGGTATAGGGCATTCAAAGATAAAATACCACTAAGGAAAACGCATTTAAATCTGATCAGAGTTATTGCATTAATTTTGCCCATGTTTTTTTGAAAATTTCCACTTCGCACCTCTGAAAAAATGTATAAATTGCAACTTCGTCAAAATTCGTCAAACGCAAAAGTTTAAACCCGCCAGTATAGGAAATTGTGTCTGTTAATATGGCCACAGTTCTAAAGTGCTTGTTGGTAGAATTGATCAGCAGAATTAATCCTCCCATTTATGTGCAAACTATGTCAATCTTCGCATTTCACTCCTCCATCGTCTCGCTACATGCAAGGGATTCAGTAATGTTATATTTGCCCTAACCACGGAAGTATACAACTCCTTTTGACCATTTACACGCCCAGCAAGGTATGATAATACATAGACGAATATGGACAATTTCGGCATTCAATGGACATGTATAGTTTTTTTTTTTTTACAAAAAGATAATACTGTATTCTCTTAAAACGGATTCGGTAACCTTTCGCGTAAATGATGGGCCAAACATTCACGCAATATACCATTATATTGGGATACTTTCCGATTTTAAAAGATTGGAACGAGTTCCATTTCAGTTGGAAAACTATCCGAAGCTCCTTAGACATTAGAGAGATTTAGCAGTAGCGTGCGAAATTCCGTAGGTGCTACGCTATTTGTTTTCCGTGGTCAATATCGTTGAATGAAGTTCGCCCCGTTTAGCAGATCGGACGCCCAGTT